>CATIWF010060039.1:0-50149 GCA_949630135.1 Balakata baccata | reverse complement strand
TGGTAACATGGAAAATATTTGTATGAAAGGATATTAAGAGATAATAATATAAGGAAAAGAAAAAGTTTTAATTTTCACAAGTTTTCAATAACGGAAAGTCTATAACACTTGCTTATATAGTTGGGTTAATCTTAATTATATGAGAGGGTGTTACAAAGATAGATCTAAGAGGTTGCTTAGTCTTTCTTAGTCTACATACATAGATAAGATGCTAAGGAGATTTAGCATGGAGCAATCCAAGAAAGGATTCATTCCCATTACTCATGGGATTACACTTTCAAAGTCCATGTGTCCAAAGACACAAGATGAGAGGACTCATATGAGTTTGATCCCATATGCTTCGGCTATAGGATCAATCATGTATGCTATGATATGTACTAGACCCGATGTATCATATGCTTTGAGTGTCAGGAGCAAATACCAGTCGAACCCTAGTGAGGGTCATTAGGTGGTTGTCAAGAATATCCTTAAGTACTTGAAAAGGACTAAGGATGTATTCTTAGTATATGGAGATAGAGACCTTATAGTGAGCGGATATACCGATGACAGCTTCCAATCTGACAAGGATAACTCAAAATCCCAGTCAGGTAATATTTCACACTTAATGGTGGAGCAGTTAGTTGGAAAAGTTCCAAACAAGAGATGACTGCTGATTCCACAATTGAAGCACAGTATATTGCAGCTTCTAAGGCAGCTAATAAAGCAGTTTAGATAAGGAAGTTCATCACTGAGCTAGGAGTGGTTCCCAGCATTATTGATCCAATACAATTGTATTATGACAACAATAAAGCCATTGTGCAAGCAAAGGAACCACAATCTCATCAAAGATCCAAACACGTGCTCAGACGCTACCATGTGATTAAAGAAATCATAGGTAGAGGTGATATAAAAGTAGAGAGAGTGCCCACTGATCAGAATATTGCTGATCTACTCATAAAGCCACTTCCCTAAAATAAGTATGATTCTCATGTACTTGCCTATGGTATTCAATACAAAGGCAATTGGCTTTAGTGCAAGTGGGAGTATGTTAGAGAAGTGCTCTAAAGACAATCACTTTTAAGCACTTATTGTACAAACTAATTTTGAATGAATAAAAAGGCATTTTTCATTTAATTGATGTTCATTTATATAATGAATTGATTGGATTTTAAATCAATTAGTGAAGTCTATGATATAAACATACATTGAAAGAAATCATGATGAGATCATGATAATAAGATTCTTATCATGTGTAATTATGTTAATATCTAAATTATCTCTAGTCATAGGGTTAATAAGAGTGGACATTATTAAACTGGATAGACTAGTACATATTATAATCCTTGATTGGATCAAGCAGTAAATCTTATAAGCTGTGAACATGAGATATTCAGAGTTAATATACGAATGCTTGCTAAGAGTCCAGTACATTGGATGACCTGCTATGAGACAATCATAAAGATTATTTATTGAAATGTCAATGATAGTCTCATCATAGCAATGGTGCAAGTATCCTTAGACTTGAGGTACTCAATGATGTCTTCGATACTGATTATATGCTTTGCCTTCATTTCTTATTGCCTCGTAGAAGTCGCTCATAGGGTGGTGATTGGGTACAACTTGAGGTATTCGAAGGTAATTGGGTAGCCGACAAAGGATTCACCACTCCTGATAGAAGGAGAGTATACATATAGCCTCTTGTCGGGGTCATTACTTGAGAATCTCTAGCCATAGTGGAAATGTCATGAAGATGGTCTTTAGTGATATGTCTAATAGAGTAATGAGCTTAAAGGACAAGATCTAACATCACTTGCACTAGATGTGACGTAGTCAGTCTAGCAGGAGTTAACACACGGTCCATGCTTTGAATCAAGTGGGGTATAGGATGGTGAAAGGACGAATTGCACGAATATTGTCTATGGAAAAGTTCGTAGTCAAGCCACTGACTTTTCGGTCAATTGGGGGTTATGATGTGTTGCTAGGTACCGCTCATGACTTGTTCGAATTAATTGTTAATTCGAATGACCAACATAACTGGGAATCTAATGGATTACACACATATGAAGTGTGAAGATTGAGTAAAATGGTATTAGATAGAATTCAAATTTGAAATAAAAATATTTGGGATCGGACCGTGATAGGATTATGAAAAAAATCCTGAAAAATCGCTCGAGGTGGTCACAGGCCCACTGGCCCTGCCCAGCATGCAGCTACATGCTGCTAGTAGCATAAGCTGCATGGAAGTTGGCCAACTTCCCCCTTAATCCTCCTATTTTTATGCCACTTTGATTTTTGAATCAAATTTTGGTTAGAGTGGAACTCCAAGACCCTAGGGCAAAAATGGAAGACATATAAATATTATTTTTGTGTAGAAAATTATATGGAGCCAAAAATAATTAAAATGTTTTAATTTTATTTTCTCTCAAAAGATCAATTTCTTTGCTAGCACATAGAAAATTGTTCAAGCCATCTATCTAAGGGTTTTGTTTTTCGATCTTTGCGTGGATACCATTAGAGACATATCTATTTGTATTGTTGTGGTTTGCGACAACCTGACAAGATGAAAATTTGAAGAACAAGTCAAGAAATTAAAAGGTATTAATTTCTAACTATGTATTTCATTAATTAGTTTTAATGACACAAGTAAATTCCTATGAATCGAGTTTTGAAACTTTTGTTTTATGAATATGACTCATCTTCAAATCCTAACAGAAGAGTGGAGTAAATTTTAAAGAAATTTGTAAAAGCTAGAAGTTTTTATAGGCCAAATGACCAAAGCCAGCTAACCAAATTCTTTTTTCTCGATAGTTCTAGGTTTTTCCTTCTTCTTTTTTAGCCACATTTTTTTGTACCTTTTTTTTAATTTTTTCTTTTTTCTCTTTTTTTTTCTTTTTCTCTTTTTTTTCTTTTTCTTTCTATTTCTTTTATTTATTAATTAATTATTATTATTTCCAAATTTTTACATATATCTAGTCCTATTAGTCTTTATTAAATTAAAATTTAATCATATGGTCTAATTTAATCAAATTAACTACATTAACAATTAAATTTATTTTAAATTTCTAATATAATTTATGTTAATTTCTAGTTTAGTCATTTATTCAATTTTATTCCTAACGTCTGTCATGTTGTTTCTATGTCTATCACTCACACACTTATTCTAACTAGGTCCTAATTAGTGGGCATTACATGTATGTCCCGATCGGAAAACTATCTAGACCAGACTTTTTTCTCTCATTTTGGATCTAATCCAATGACCCATTTTACTTCTTTTTCACACATTCATTGTGTATGACCCATTAGGTTCCTGGTTATGTTGGTCACTCAGATCAACACTTGATCTTGAGTAAGTAATGAGCGGTATCTAGCAACATATCATGACTCCCAATTAACCGGAAAATCGGTAGTTTGACTACAAACATTTCCATAAACAATATCTGTACACTCTCACTATATTTTACTCGGTTCAGAGCATGGTCTAAGTGTCAACTCCCACTAGACTGACTACATTACATCTAGTCCAAGTGATGTTAGTATTTGTCACCAAAACTCATTACTTATAAAGATATACTTCTGAAGACTTTCTTTAAGACAATCCTACTTTAGTCAAAATTTTTCGAGTAATGATCCCGATAAGTGGCTGTGGATATACTCTCCTTCTAACATGAGTGGTGTATTCTCTGTTGACTACCCAACTATATTTGAGTACCTCAAGTTGTACCTAATCACCATTTTATGAGTAACCTCTCCTAGAGACAACAAGGAATAAAGTCAAAATACAGAATTCGTACCAAAGATAACCTTGAGCACATCAAGTCTAAGGATATTTGCACCATTACTATGACAGGTCTCCGATGTACTTGACTACTCTAGCAAGCATCTATATGTTAACTTTTAACATCTCATGCTTACAACTTATGAAAATTACTACGTGATCCAATCAAGAAGTAAAACATGTGCTAGCTTATCTAGATCAATGATGTATCATCTCATTGATCATATGGCTAGGGATGAGTTGGTGAAAAAAAACTATGTAACTATATTTTATCATTTAATAATTTAATTTATTAGTTAATAATATTAATAATTTATTAATTAGAAGTCAAGTTCTATTAGAATTATGTAACTATATTTTATATATTAAAAAAATAGATAACTAATATTAAAAAGAAAAAATAATTTAACAAAAAATTTTAGGAAGGTATAATAAAAAAATATAATGGATAAGATAATTTGTATATAGTAAATAAATTAATAACCATAATGAGAAAGATAACTAATGGGTCAGATAATTTGACGTATTAACAATCATTAACATTTAAATTAAATGTGACTTAATTACATGATAATTAAAAGTAACTAAAATTAATTTATCGGACAAAATGATGATGATGATGATGATTATTATTATTATTATTTAATAATGATACTACCTCTGTTTTATATATGACTCTTAATAATAGATAAATTAGTAATTTGATGGAATTTGAGATAAACATGCACTTCTATAATTTATTATAAATAAAATATCATAATAAGACGAAATAAATTAATAGAAAAATTATATAAAAACAAAATAGTAATTAATGATGAATTCAATATCTAATAATCATGTGCAAAACACGTTAATAAAAAACTAGTTACTCTAAAAACCAGGTTTGATTCAATAGCGTGAATCCAGTTTTGCATTCATGCATTAATCCTATTAAACTTCTCAATAAAATTTTTAAATTGAAAAAATCTTGTTCATAGAGAATTTTTAAAATAGTCGTTTTACTATCAATCTGTTAACAAAACTTTTATATTATATTTATATAATAAATTTGAATATTTATTGTTATAAAATTGAATTTGGATGGCCAAAAATGTTACCACCATTAATTTACACCTATAATAGTGCCTCTTTGACATTATATTTAGAAAAAAACGTTTTTTCAAAAAAAAATTTATATTTTTAATTTTTTTGGTTGTAAAATCTGATTTTGGATAAAAATAAATCAAATAAATTTTTTTTAGAAGTTGGTTTGAGAAAAAAAAGTTTATAAAAAATTAAAAAAATCGATCAATTAAATAAAAAATAGAAAAAATTATTATTTGATTCATTTAATTTGACGTAATATACTAGTACATTCTAAAGTTAGAAAAATATGCGACTTAGCCCTTATAGTTTGACACAATATACTAGTATCTCCCTAAAATTTGAAAATTATACTATTTACTCCTTAAATTTTTAACATATTGCACTAACACCTCTCAAATAATACTTTCGAACTAAAGAAAATATTTATTTTTACTAATATATTATATTTTTTTTCAAACTTCAGTATCAAACTACAAAAAATAAATTATATATTTTTTAAATTTTATAAAAGTACTAATATATTAAGTCAAGATAGAATAAATAATATAACTTCCTAAAATTTATTCAAAGCAAACTTAACACAATCCCAAAAACCAATTTATAATACAAAACCATCATAATATGTATGATACTGTCATTTTTATTCACCCGTAAGCCCTATATAAAGGCGTCTCGCTATTGTAGCCAAAGTCATAAATCTCTAATCTTTTTTATCACTCATTCTTGTAGGCAAAGAAGAGAGCGAAATACCCTAACAGGATCATGTCTGGGATGTACGGTCAAGACGGCGATTCTGCTCCTACGTCTTATGGTGGTGGGGGCGCCAGCGGCGGATATTCCGGTGGTTACTCTAGCGGAGGATATGGTGGAGGCTACGGAGGTGAGAGTGGTTACGGTGGTGGTGGCCGTGGAGGTCATGGCGGTCGAGGTGGCGGTGGTGGTAGAGGATATGGCAATTCACAGAATCGAGGTATTATTGTGCTTCGTATTTTGTTAGATTTCTGTATTATATACGCAAAATTAGGTTTTGAGAATCTCTCTTTGGTCTTTGGTATTATTTTCTTAATTGTTATTTGATCTAATCTGCAGGAGGTGGTGGAGGATATCAAGGAGGAGATCGTGGAGGAAGAGGCGGTGGTAGAGGAGGTGGCCGAGGTGGAAGCGGAAGAGACGGTGATTGGCTGTGCCCTAACCCTAGGTAATTGCTGCCCGTATAATATCCTTCTAAGTTCCTTGCTGATATTGCTTATACCTTTTTTAACGATTTTATAAGTACTTTGAATGTTGTGGGTGTCTAATATATTTAAGATTAAGCGTACTAGGATTTTTGTACGTTTCTTTGTTATTGACACTGGTATGTGTTTTTGTAGCTGTGGCAATTTGAACTTTGCTAGAAGAGTTGAGTGTAATAAGTGCGGTACTCCATCTCCTGCTGGTGCCAACAATGATCGAGGCAGCGGTGGTGGAGTTTATAACAAAGGGGGAGCTGTTGGAGGATATGGTAGTCACCGAGGGGGTAGGGGCGGTAACTATGATGGTAACAGAAACAGTAATTACAATGAGGGAGGCAGAGGTGGTAGTTATGATAATAGGAGTGGGGGTGGCAATAGGGGGGCTCCTTATGGTGGTAATCATGGAAGGGACGATGGTGGCTATAATCAGATGCCTTCATCTGCAGTCCCATCTTATGGAAGTGCAGGTAATTATCCACCACCTCCTAACTCCTATAGTGGCAGTGAAAATTTTGGAATGGATGCTGCTGTTCCTCCTCAGACAAGCTACACTGGTGGAGCTACATCTCTCCCACCTTCTTATGGTGGTCCTGTAAGTGGGTATATTGGTGATGTTCGGAGTTCTGGACGAGGGGGCCAGCCCAGTGGATATGGTACTGGTGGTCCTCGATATGAAGGAGGAGGTAGTGGTGGTGGGTACGTTGGTGCTCTTGCTGATGTGCCACCTAAAATTAAGCAGTGTGATGAAAATTGTGATGATACTTGTGACAACTCAAGAATATATATTTCAAATTTGCCACCAGATGTGACTGTAGAAGAATTAAGAGATCTTTTTGGCGGCATTGGACAAGTAATTCCAATTCTTTCTTTTGAAATTAAAAGGCATGTGCATTAACATTTTAAAATTGAGTCTCAGGGATTCTTTGATATATCTGGATCAGCAATTAATCATTTCTGCTTTTGTATTATTTGCTAAGTATTTTTCTTCAAGTGTGACTTGACTTCTGCTGAGCTTGTGTAGCTTCTGTGGCATTCATGCTAGTGATTTCTATTCAGTTTTAATGTTGTAATCACGATCGCTTTAAAACTTACCATGCAATTGTAGTGTTCTTATTGAAATGGAAATAATGCAATTATTGTTTAGGTTGGAAGGATCAAGCAGAAGCGGGGCTATAAAGATCAGTGGCCTTGGAATATAAAAATATACACAGATGAGAAGGGAAACAACAAAGGGGATGCAGTTTTATCTTATGAAGATCCATCTGCTGCTCATTCTGCTGGTGGTTTTTACAACAGTAAGGACCATTCAACTTTTTTCACTTTTTAGTTTTGCCCTTTGTCCAAAAATGCTTCTCCTTATCCTTGCATACAAACTTCCTTCCTGGCACCTGTCTTTACTTTTCTTTTGGATGTCCTTAATTATTATTAAGTGTTCATTGGCTTATTAATTTTACAGATTATGATATGAGGGGTTATCAAATCAGTGTTGCAATGGCAGAGAAATCAGCACCAAGAGCTCCACCTTCATATGACCATGGGTAACTCCTCTTAACCAAGCCTCATTTTTGTGGTTAGCATGTGTACCTTCATCTATATTTGTGCAACATCCTGGTCTAGTTAAGTACTTTCTGATATATCATAATGACTAAATGCATCTCTCTGGTTACCCTTTTCCCAGTTGAATGAATTGAATTGTAATGGGTCTTCAACAAAGTTTCACCAAATGGTTGCTTTTGCTTCTCTATATATCTCTCCCTTGTTCATTTATTGTGTTCTCAGCAATATAATGTGAAGTACATATTAATAAAAAAAATATACTTTTAAATGGTGTTGGAGTCGGGTGCTTTGGGTTTAAGTCTCCCCATTCACCACATATTGGTGGATACGAAAGCTGGCTTGCAATTGGGGTAGCCTAAAGGCCTAGTGGGTTGGGCTTCACAGTAGGCTCCCCTCCCCCCTTCCTCCCCTTAAAAAAGGGATATGTTATAGCTGCTTCCGAATCTGAAGATTAGCGATTTAGGCACAATTTGGTAAAATTAGTGGATAATTTAGCTTATAGCTGATAACTTAGTTGATTTAGTTAAAAGTGTTTGGTAAAATTAGCTGAAAAGGTAGCTGAAAAATATAAAATGATATGTTTATATTAATAAAAAACATTACATAAAATATATTTAAATATATAATACAAACAAATTATACAATTTACATGCAAATTATATATTATGAAAATTATATTAAATATCTCATCTTAATATAATAAATATGAACTCTTTATCATCTAACATTCAATAATTATATATAAGTGCATATTAAATAATTTAATAATTATATGATATATAATTTAGTAATTATATTATATAATAATAATTAAATTATTATTATAACATATCGTTTGATAGAGAGAATAAGGGTATGAAGGGAAAGAAAAATCATAATCTACTAGCTTCGTTTTGAACGCTAGTTCTACTAGGTTTTTTTTATAGAGATTATAATGTAGTTCCCCACACAAACACACCTCCCTACCGCAGACCACAACCCCAAATAAGCTAGTTTACCAAACACAAATTATTGGTAAGACTAAATTATACTTATGGTTGGGCTTTGCAATAGGCTCCTCTGTGCCGCTGCCGCCCCCCCAGAGAAAGAAAAGGAATATGTTATAACTGCTTCCAAATCTGAAGATTTAGAAACTGTTTGGTAAAATTAGCGAATAATTTAGCTTCTAGCTGATAATCTAATTGATTCAGTTAAAAGTTTGGTAAAATTAGCTAAAAAGGTTGTTGAAAAATATAAAATGACATAAAAGGATATGTTTAACATTACATAAAATATATTTAAATATATAATATAAACGAATTATACAATTTATATGCAAATTATATGTTATAAAAACTATATTAAATATCTCATCCCAATATAATAAATATGAACTCTTTATCATCTAACATTCAATTATTATATATATGTATATATTAAATAATTTAATAATTATATCATATATAATTTAGTAATTATATTATATATAATCTAATAATTACATTCTTATTATGACATGTTGTTTGATAAAAAGAATAAGAGTATAAAGGGAAAGAAAAATCATAATCTACTAGCTTCTTTTTGAACGATAGTTCCAGCTTTTTTTTTGAACGCTAGTTCTACTAGCTTCTTTCTTTGGAGATTATAATCTACTTTTTTTTTTTTAGTTTACCAAACACAAATTATTGGTAAGACTAAATTATATTTATGGTTGGTGTTACTAAGCAGGCTCTTAGTTTATTCATTTGAATCATGTAGTGTTTAGTAATTTGGTTGCTCAGACCTCCAGGCCTGGTAGGCTTGAGCATATATAGGTCTGTGACTTTGGTTTTTTTCTTTTTTAAGGTAGATCATGATCAAATTATAACCAAATTTTATTGGATTCTTTGTTCAGTTGCAGGTTGTAATAAAAATTTTTTAATTGCGACTATTTTTAGTAATTTTGTGTCAGACAGTGGATAATTTTAAATGATGGCTTCACTGAGGGATTAAGTTTTATTCACATCTCTTTATCTCGGTTTGTAACTATTTGAGGGATGTGGATAATTTTGCATGTTTATGGCATCACTATGCTATGGACTTTAATGATTTGCAATGAATATTTCATTTGGTTAAATATATATTGTTGACTAATTGATTGGGAACAGAGGTGGTAGAGGTGGCTATGGTGGAGGTGATCGTCGCAGAGACAGAGATGGAGGTTCTGGGCCAGACAGGCACTACCATGGTGGAAATCGTAATCGACCATACTGAGAATTTCAGCTCTGAGCTTTTTATGTACTAAGGATTGTGATCTGAGGGATTTAATTATATTCCATTTCCTGGGGGGGTTCTTAAACTGGAGAATAAGAGGTAGGTTGTTCAACTACACTGAGCAATGCCCCTTTTTCTCCTTTTTTTGTTTTCTCACTCATGGAGGGTTTTCTTTCTTAGTCATGGGGTTGATTTAATTGTGTGGATGTTTTTATAGAGGCAAGTGGATTAACTCCAAATTGCTTGCTGCTAAGGTAGGTTGATATTTTCAGGTGAGTGCAGCTCTTTCAAATTCTCATTTTATCCTTGTTAGAAATGCAGAATGGTGAATTATGTTAATTTTCTTTGCATGTCCCATTTATCATGGGATTGAAATTTGTATGTTGATGCATGCATGTAGGTGATTAGGCAACTAAGCTTTTACATCAACTTTTCCCATCTTGATGTATTCCTAACTTAAATATTTTCTTGTTTGGAAGATAATGATTCTTAACTTTTGCTTTTTTAAAACATCTGCAAAGTGATGGCTACCTTCTCTTTCTTAAACTTTTCTAGCTTGATCTATTTCTGATGATTGTTTTCTTGTTTGGAAGTTAGCAATACTTCAACATTTGCTTTCTTAAACATTTGAGAAGTGCTGGGTACCATCTCTTTTATCTTCTCCCCCATTTTGATGACACACAGCAATTGTTCTTGTCTTAAATTCATGAAGTTTTTATGGGGGATAGCATGAATATGAAGAAAAAGAAAAAAAAAGGACAAAATCCTGTTTTTCATTAAATCAGGGGAAAAGATAGGGCTAATTGTACAAATGGTAGCAAAACTTATCACTTTGTTACAATTTGGTATCAAAACTTTTAATTGTTATAGATTGGTACCAAAATTTTTAGAAATGTTGCAATCTGGCACCTCAACTCAATTTCCGATATTGGAAAATTTACGTGGCACGCCAAGTCCCACAAGCCTCCACTTCAGTATTTCTATCAGCAAAAATAACTATTAAAAACAACCCGTTTAAGGATTTCGAATGACATTTTCTTTTTTCTCTTTTTAAAATCCTTAAACGACAATGTTTTTATTAGTTATTTTTGCAGATAGAAATGCTGACGTGGAGGCTTGTATGATATGGCATATGCCATGTAGATTTTTCAACATTGGAAATTGAGTTGAAGTACCAGATTGTAACATTTATAAAAGTTTTACTACCAATCTATAACAATTAAAAATTTTGATACCAAATTGTAACAAAATGACAAGTTTTGGTACCATTTGTACAATTAACCCGGAATAGATAAAAGAGAAGGCAAAAAGCAGAAGTTAGGTGGGTAGTTCGCTAAACTTTTTGTCCTGACACAAGGTAATTATGAAAGTTGGCGAAAAATGTTCTGCATGGTTTAATGGAATATTATAAAAATAAAGTTCAGAAAAAGTAAATTTTAGTCTGTTATATTTTAAAGCAGATTTCTAACCCTTAACTGGAGATCTGTATTGTGCTTCTCTCTCTCTCTCTGAAAGTAGGAGTGAAATGCCAGTTCATGTTGTCTTGGATGAATTAGTAATGTTTTGTCTTATTAGAATAATGTTTAATTGCAGTTTTTCTCGAACTCTGCTAAATTGTTTGATTGATATGATGTTGGCTTCTCCATAATTGTTAGTAAATATGGTCTGATGTGTTGCAATTGTGCTTTCTGAAGTAGGAGTGAAATGGCAGTTCTTGTTGTCTAGAGCTTATTAGTATTTTACAGCCACAGTTGCTATAAAATACAATAGAAATGCTTGGCAAGATCAGATTAGTAACCGCTGTTACCATTATAAGGAAAAATCCGTTGCAGCCTACCACCCTTTTATAGAGAAGATATTAGTGGAGATGTGATACCGTAGGATGTTATACTTCACCTGAAGATCTGGCGGTGTTGACCTGTGATGGAGTTCTGCATGTTTGTTTATATTCATATGTTTGCTGCTTGCTGGTATAATGCACTGTTATAACTACTGTTGCTAATTCCACCGAGAGACTTGGATTAGTGATTTTCAATTATTATTGTTATAGTTTTTACGATCTGCACCCTGTTGGGTAACTTCTTTATATTAGTGATCTTTAGTTAAACAAGTAAAATTTGTAGAAACTTGTAATTTTTTAATTTTCAGATGCAACTTCAAGAGTAGGTAGGTACCTAGGAACTTTGAGGGATTAATTGATATAAGGTTGAATATAGTAATACTTATTGTACAATTCATTGTCGGTTTAAACATGCTACATTGCATCATATTATGTGCATGGCATATACGTATATTGTTATTTATTATTTGCTTAAGTCATATTTAGCCCTTTGAATATGTTCGTTTTCGCCATTTATTTTTTTGTAGTGATTTTTGGTCCATTTAGCCATTTAAATTCTATTTTTGGTCAACTTTGTCTCACGTCAAATTCGTAAAACTGAATACATCAGTTCTTGTTGACATGGCACCTGACAAGACACTATTGATCAAGTCATTTTTTTCTTGCTATATTAGCATTAAGGGGTTTATATATGTTTTATGAATTGGTCAGGTTACAAGATGAATAAAAAAAGAGTTTAAGTAGCTAAGTAGATAAAAAAAAAATAGTTATATGAGACTAAATGGGAAAATGAACATTTGTAGAAAGCTGGGAATGATTTAAACCCATATTATATTAATACTATAAGAAATGGCAATTCAATACTGTGCTGATGTTATATCTTAGAGTTTTTATAAAATAAAAATTATATATTTGATAAAATCATAACTATATATGAATTACATATGATTAAAAAATTAGTTTGTAATACAATCATATCACGTTTTATAAAATTATATACAAATTAATTAATTTATATTAAACACAATTTTATATTTTAATTTTATGATTTGATTCTACTCAATCTAATTTAATTATGGCCTTGAATGTAGAATGGCTATCCAATTGAAATCAAAGATAAAATTTAAGTGGATTCCAACAATCAAGTCATATTATTGGGAAATAATTAAGGAATGACTTAATTTGTATTTTATATTTGTGAAAATTATGGAAAATTTTGTTTGAATCTCTATTACATTTACTAATTTTGGTGAAAGTATAATTTTTTTATAGTATATGGATGTTAAAGAGAGGACAACTTATTATTGTGTAGCGCACACCTCTCAATGAAAAGAAAAAATCATATTATTCAAAAACTGAATAGTTCAATTATGTTCTATGTTTTTTATTAGATTTGGTATATTCATACTTCATGCGAACATCAATTACAAATTCCATAAAATTGGTATTAATTTTTTCCGACTTTAGAGAATACGATAAACTTTTGTGAATTCTTATATCGTGCATAATGCTAGGTGAGTCCAAACCCATATTCCCATGATGATGAAAAAATCGGGTCCTATTTCATTTTTTTTAATTTAACCCGCATTAACTATCTGTTACTAAACTCTCTAATTCTCACAAAACTCACCAAAATCCTAACTCTTCCTCCCTGTCTCAGAATCTCTGTTTTTTTTAAATAATTTTCATGAATCAGTTTTATTTTTTTTGGTGTTTGATTTTTTACTTACTAGGTTCAGATATATTATTTAATAACTGTAGATATATTATTTTTGTTTTAAAATAAAGAACAATAAATGAAGAAGGAAGAGAGAATATGAGAGTAGAAGGAAGAATGAAGTAGTCAATTTTCATTAATTGTAACACCTATTTATATGGGTAGAAATATTACAGAAATAGAATTCAATTTACATATTGAATCTATTTACAGAAGTAATGATAGACATCTAACATTATTTAACTACTCTAATATTATCATAACACTTTTTTTTGAATGTCTATTACACATAATATTTCTTGTTAAAACCTTATTAAAAAAAATTTCAGTGGAAAAAAATCTTAGTAAAGGAAAAAGAATGCACTATTCATGTAGAAATTTGCGCCGTAACACTTCATTAAAAATCTTGCTGGAAAAATCCAATGAGACAATTTATACTAAGGGAAAAAAAGTACAGTGCATTAAAATCTCCTTATAAAAACATGACTTTTAATTAACAAAGATTTATTAGTCGGCGTATACCAATTTTGTTTACTAACTTCTCAAATGTTGTCGTAGGGATTGCTTTTGTAAATAAATCTGCTAAATTATCAATGAATCAAATTTAATGAACATCGAAAATCCCTTGCTTTTGAAGATCATGTGTGAATATAGTATTATTGGACTTACTTTGTCAAATGAGATGTTACATGTTTCTTTGATATGTTGGATCATGGATCTCAACTGTATGCATTTTCTACTAGTCTTATGAATTGTCAATATTTCAGCATGATTAGATGATGTGACAGTTAGAATTTGCTTTGTAGAACGCCAAAATATAGCAGTGTCACCATATGTAAACAAGTAACTTGTTTGTGATCGAGTTTTATGTGGATCGGATAAATATCCAGCATCTGCATATCCAATTAATTCAGACATTAAGTCTTGTGAATAAAATAAACTCATGTATGATGTACCACGTAAATAATAGAATACTTATTTCACATCATTCCAATGTCTTCGAGTAAGTGATGAACTATATCTTGCAAATAAACTCACAAAGAATGCTATATCAGACCTTGTACAATTAACAATATACATTAATGCTCTAATAGCACTAAGATATGACACTTTTGGATCAAGTATTTTTTCACCATCTTCTCAATGAAGAAAATGGTCATTTTTCACATCCAAATGTCTAACAATCATGAGGGAACTTATTAGATGAAATTTATCCATATTAAAACGTTTTAATATCTTTTCAATATAAGTTGATTGATGAATAAAAATCTCTCCAGATAAATGTTCGATCTGCAAGCCAAGACCAAATTTTGTTTGTCCCAAATCTTTTATTTCAAATTTACTTGTTAAATAAGTTATTGTTTCTGTCAACTCTTCAGGAGTTCCAATGATATTTAAATCAACATAAACCACAATTATAGCAAAACCAGAATTTGTTTTCTTAATAAAAATACATTGACAATTTGGATTGTTAGTATATCCTGTTTCCAAAATATATTCACTAAGGTAGGTATACCACATTCGTTCAGATTATTTTAATCCGTACAAAGATCTGTATAACTTAATTGAATATATTTCTTGAGGTTTTGAGCTACATGCATTTTCAGTTCTGCAGAGACTTTCATATAAATGTCATTATCAAATGATTCATATAAATAAGCAGTTACAACATCCATAAATTGCATATGGAGTTCTTTTAAACCTTTTAGGCTAAATAAAAATCTAAATGTAATTGCATCCACAATTGGGAAATACATTTATTTATAATCAATGTTATGTCTTTGTAAGAACTCTTGTGCTACAAGTTTTGCTTTGTATCTTACAATTTCATTTTTTTACGCATAAAAATCCATTTATTGCCTACCGACTTAATATTTTTAGGTGTAAAAATAATGAGCCCAAAGACTTAGTGTTTTTCTAATGAGTTTAATTCTACTCGGATTGCGTCTTTCCATTTAGGCCAATCATTTCTTTGTCGATATTTATTGACAGACTTAGGTTTAATATACTTACTTTCCTTTGCAATATCAATTGCTACTGCATATGCAAATATATTGTCAACAACAATTTTACTTCGGTCTTATCTCTTTCCTAAAGTGACATAATTGAATGAGATTTCATTATTTTCATAATTTTTAGGCACCTGAACCTTTTTAGAGGTTACTTTCTCATCTATGTTATCTATTATAGGCTCTATAAGAACAATAATTTTTGAATTGTACCTTTGTTTATTTTGTTCTCTTTTCTTTCTTGGGTTTTTATCCTTAGAATTGGGTAGCTTACCACGCTTCTGGCTTGTTATGGACTCATTTGCTATAATATTAACATGTTGTCTTACTGGGACATCAATTCTAATTTGAGCATTTTCAACTGATATATGAGATTTAGTAACTCTTTTTGGATCACAAAATACATCTGGTAATTGGTTTGCTATACTTTTTAAATGAATAATCATTTGAACTTCTAATTCACATTGTTTTGTATAAGGATAAAGATGATTTAATGATAGCTCATTCCAAACAATTTGTTTCTCTAATTGCTTGTTCTCCCTCCCCACCACCAATTTAGGAAATAAAGTCTCATTAAAATGACAATCATTAAATCTTGCAGTAAAGACATCTTTAGCTAATGGTTCAAGATATTTGATTATAGAAAGGGATTCATATCCAATATATATTCTCAATCTCCTATGAGATCCCATTTTTGTGTGATGTGGGGAGTCAATTGGGACATAAACACATCCAAAAATTCTCAAATGGGAAATATTTGGCTCTTGACCAGAAACCAATTGTAATGGTGAAAATTGATAATAACTAGTTGACCAGATGCGTATAATAGTTGCTGCATATAAAATTGTATGTCCCCAAACAATAATCGGAAGGTTTGTTTTTATAAGTAATGGTTTAGTTATTAATTGGAGAAGTTTAATAAAAAATTATGTTAGACCATTTTGAGTATAACATGAGCTACAAGATGTTCAACAATTATTCCAATCAACATGCAATAATCATTACAGGCCTTAGATGTAAATTTACCAGTATTATCAAAACGAATTGTCTTAATAGCATATTCTAGAAATTGTGCTCTTAATCGAATTAATTGAGGAAGTAATATAGCAAATACTAGATTTTGAGTTGATAATAAACATACATGTGACCATCTTGTTAGTGCATCTATTAACACCATAAAATATTTATATGGTCCACATGTTGAATGAATTGATCCACAAATATCACCTTGTTTACGTCCCAAAAATTTAGGTGATTCATTTTAAATTTTGCCCGATGAAAACCTAATAATTAACTTTCCTTAGGAGCAAGCCGAATAATAAAATTCATTAGATTGAAGAATTTTCTAGTTCTTCAATGGATGACTATATGAGCTCTCAATAATTTTTCGCATTATTGTTAATCCAAGATAACCTAAACGATCATGTCAAATAAGAAATATATTTGGGTTAGTAAACTTCTAATTTACTACCACATTTGTTTCAACTGTACATATATGTGTATAATATAAGCTAGAAGAGAAAGCATATAATTTCTCTAATACACATTTCTTATCCATTACAAGAGTTGTAATATGGAGATATTCAATATTTTCCACATTTATAGCATCAATATGATATTTATTTCAGCGAATATTTTTAAAACTCAATAAATTTCTGGGAATTTTGGAAAGAATAATGCATTTCTAATAAAAAAATATGTACCCCCAGGTAGTAATATCTTTGTTCTTCCGGAGCCTTCAATTATTCTTTTACTACCATATATTGTATTAATATAAGTTTCCCCTATCATTAGGTGAGAAAAATATTTCTTATCTTTTAATATGGTGTGCGTAGTTATACAATCTGTAAGATAAAAATTAGTATCATTTGCTTTTAATTTTACTAATGATTGAGTAAAATCCATAATATCTTCATAAAAAATAAAAATATTTATAAGAAACATAGTAATAATACAATTAAAATTAATCCCAAGAAAAGAAATTCAAATTACTAACACTTTAAACTAGTGTTTAAATAAAAGAAAAAAAATTCAAGACTTATTTTGTTTTAATCTATTATTCTTTTCACGATTCTTCCACTTTTGATGGAAAAATGCATTATTATTTCTACCACTACGATTGCTTTTATTATAATTTCGGCTATAACCTCAGCCACGTCCTTGACTATGATTATTTTTTCGTCTTCGTCTATATCCAATATTATTATATGTTGTCTCATTCACTTCAGAGAATGTAGCAAAACCAATTGGACGAGTTTCATAATTTTTTCATAGAAGCTCATTATTTTGCTTAGTAATAAAAAGACATGAAATTAATTCACAATATTTCTTAAAACATTTTTTCCAATATTGATGCTACAGGAGCATATTCGAAGCATAAAAAGCAGTAAATGTCTTCTCTAACATATCATGGTCAGTAATATTTTCTCCACATAATTTCAATTTAGAACTAATTATAAAAATTGCAGAATTATATTCACTTACAGTTTTAAAATCTTGCAATCGTAAATGCATCCATTCATAAACGAGCCTTTGGAAGGATGACCGATTTATGATGGTTATATATTTCTTTCAAATTTTTCTAAAGAACTAATGGATTTTTAACTGTCAGATATTCAAGTTTCAGTCCTTCAGAAAAGATGATGACGAAGAAAAATCATTGTCTTGACACAATTTTGTTAGGATTCTTGATTTTCTTCTTTGCTTGTGTTTCCAAGACCCCTAACATTCAAATGTATTTCAGCATCCAGTATCCATGACAAATAATTTTTGCTCGTAGTGTCGAGCGCAACAAATTCAAGTTTTGTTAAATTCGATATTGTCTATATAAAATAAATAATATGTTAATTAATATTTGTCTTTTCAAGACTTTATAAACAATATGTTTAATTCTTTAGGAACATAAAATATTAATTATGATACTTAATTCTTTAGGAACTTATGGTCATATTTTTCAGAAATATATACTTTAATTATTTATTTAATTAGTTCTTCAAGAACTAAAACTGAGACTAGTTATTCAGGAACTAGAATTTATAATACAAGTTTTTCAACAACTGTATGCAACAATATTTCTTCAAGAACTATAATCAATATTAATTAATAAGTGGTTTAAATATAGAAACAAAATAAATGACGAATATAACTTAATATGAATTTTAAATTAACCATAGAATTCGCATCAACTAAATATAAATAATTGTATTAGTAAAGTGGACAATTTCTAAGAAGAAATTATTATAATTAGCAAAGTGATAATAATAATTAGCTATTTATTTAATTAGTTCTTCAAAAACTAAAACTAATATTAGTTTTTTAAGAACTAAAATTTATAATACGAGTTATTCAGGAACTATATATAACATTAGTTCTTTAAGAACTAAAATTTATGATAAAATTTTTTTAGGAACTATATGTAACATTAGTTCTTTAGAAACTAAAATTTATAATAAAAATTTTTCAGGAACTATATAATACTAATTGTTCAGGAACTAACATGTAGCTAAATTCAATAAAAAAATTTATAATATAAATTCTTCAAGAACTATATATAACATTAGTTATTTATGAACTAAAATTTATAATAAAAATTCTTCAGGAACTAACATATGGTTAAATCAAATAATACAATTGACCAATAAAAAAAAAATTCTAGCTGCAATAGAAAACAATGGAAAACTAATAGAGATAGACAAATAGGAAAAAAAATATACTCAATGGAAAAACTCATTGAAAAGAATAAATCAAAGCCTTTTTTTTTTCAAGTTCACAAAAAAAAAATTGTAGCAAACGACAATTAGGAAAAAATTGCAAAAAAAGCTATATAATTTTTTTTCAAACTCGTATGCAGCTTTCAAATTTTAGGAAGGAAGCAATAATAATTTATAATTGGCATAAGAATAAAATAACGATGAACTTTATGCATTTGTACTAAATATAGGACCACAAATAACTTCAATGTATAAATTAGATATAGCTCATCATTAAATATCTTCACTAGTACTATTGTATAATGAAAAACTTCGTACTGATAACGTATTATAAAATAAAAAATAATAAATAAAGAAGAAAGAGAGAATATGAGAGAGTAGAAGAAGGAAGTATGAAACAACTAATTTTCATTGATTGTAACACATATTTATATGTATATAAATGTTATAGAGATATGGTTCTATTTACATAAATCTATTTATAAAGATAATGATAGACATCCAACATTAATTAACTAATTCAATATTATTATAACACTTTTATAATTGTAGATACATTATTCGTTTTCATGAATCAATTTCATCTTGTGTGTATGATTTTTTGCTTACCAGGTTCAGATATAATTATTTCATAACTGTAGATGTATTATTTTATCATTGTACATGCATTATTTGTGTTTGATTGGAAACTGTTTGATTGTAATCTATCTGATTTTAATGAATTTGTTTCTTCTTTTATTCTCTGTTTGATTACTTTAGCGACCTATTTGAAGAGTAACCATAGTCATTAAAAAAATGGCTATGACAATGATAGAGTTTGGAGAAGTCATGGCTGAAATGGGAAGAACACAATCATCCGAAGTGATGAAGAAGACTGTGGACTTTGTGAATACAATTGTCAACAATAATCAAACTTCACAGGAATAGGATGTACCCGAATAAGTGACGGGGAAATCAATTCTTGATGAAGATGAGGACTTGTTCACCAATAAATATCTTCATTCATTTGCAATCGAACAAAAAACCAGAGAAATACAAATCGCATGAATCTCTCTTTGAATGGCACCAATGAGGGAAAAACAAGAAAAAAATAACAAGACATCAGCAATCTCTAAGAAAGAAAATCGCAGCCAAAATAAAGAGGAAACAAATCCTAACCAAAGAAGAAACGAATAAAATTGACTCATGCACAAGAAAAACAGATGTTAAATTTAAAAAACCTACCATGAAATTAAAAAAAAAAAGTCTATGTATGAACTCATTTAGAGCATTTAGTAGTGTGCACTCAAATGCATAATATATTTTATCATCTTTTGTAGTGCAAATGACACATGGTTGTCTGTGAAGGAACTAGACCGACTTAACTAACTCGTCAAGAAAAGAACATAAATATGAAGTTTCCGCTAAGATCATGAAATTTAAAATTTCTAACAAAAGAAATGAATCTTGAACCCTTATTTAAAATTTCTAACAAAAGAAATGAATCTTGAACCCTTAAATTATATATTGAATGTTTAAATAATTTATTGTTTAAAATTTTTCTAGATTGACTCGACTATTGAAATGTTTCATTGTCACAACCAAGAATCATGAGCTCCAACTTACCTCGCATAATACTAACAAATTTTTTCTTAGTAACACCAGTCTTGGAATTTACAAGGTTTAAACGCTTTTATCATGGTAACACTTGTTTCAGAACACATCTGGTAGACCCTTCGTAAATAAATTAAAAAAAAAAGAATGAAAAACGTGCCCAATACATACACCAATATGAAAAATTTAAAAACTAAAAGGGAGATGGAGAAAATGCTTAGGAACCAAGAACTAGGACTTCAAACATCCATGCTAGCAAACCAACATCCTTGAACATTCAAATATACAAACACCAAGATAAACTACTCAACTAAATAGCTTCAGCTAAGAAATGAATCCCTTGGTCTTTAAACTCTCTACTGCATCCTTAATGATCTGCTCCATGGAAATAAATTCCAAACCCAAGTTCATCAACTTCTTAGCTCCATCCTTCCCCCTTAACAAACGCTTTTATCATGGTAACACTTGTTTCAGAACACATCTGGTAGATCCTTCGTAAATAAATTAAAAAAAAAGAATGAAAAACGTGCCCAATACATGCACCAATATGAAAAATTTAAAAACTAAAAAGGAGATGGAGAAAATGCTTAGGAACTAGGAACTAGGACTTCAAACATCCATGCTAGCAAACCAACATCCTTGAACATTCAAATATACAAACACCAAGATAAACTACTCAACTAAATAGCTTCAGTTAAGAAATGAATCCCTTAGTCTTTAAACTCTCTACTGCATCCTTAATGATCTGCTCCATGGAAATAAATTCCAAACCCAAGTTCATCAACTTCTTAGCTCCATCCTTCGCCCTTAACAGCCCTGGTTGGGTCTCCTTTGGCAACCTTCAACAAGAGAAACACATGTCAACCATTCAACAGTTTCTCATTTGTAGATGACAAAATTTACAACTATTGAATCGTACTCGCACATTGGAGAGCTCTCTAGCTATGACAATAAAATATAGACACCAAGTAATTTCAATGATCGTAGCATAAAATCAAGGAGCATTTAAGAACAATTAGGAATTGTAAATATAATTCAAGATTCCTTCTAGAGAAAAAAAAAAGGTTGATAGGAACATATTTGGTTTACTTATAAAAATTCTACATCTGGCAACTAATATGTTCAATTTTCTCATATTTAAGTTCAAACAGTTAAAGAAATACTCATAGTTATTAAAGGTGCGCTAGCCTTAGCGCCTTAAAAACCCAAATGCGGGCGCTATCACAAAGGCGCACGCCTTGGACCTAAGGCGAGGTGCGCCTTTGCGACATTAGTTAAATATTTATACTTTTTTTCTTGTTTTTAGTATAGGAAAACATGAACCATTGATTATAAATTGAAAAGAATTTTTAGTACATCTTACCATATTTAATTATTTTCAAAACAAACAATAAAAAAAATAAAAATTAGGGCAAAGAAAACATCTAATCTAGCCTTCACAAAAACGATTTGAACATCACAATTTAGGCACAAGACTAATTGTGCTTTATTATGATAATTTATAATTGATAAGTGTTAAAATTTGTTAAATACAATATTAATAAGCTTATAATCCTTGTGTGTTTGTAAGATTAGAAGTTTTGTATTTAGGATTTCAAACCTTAATTAAGTTTTTTTCTTTGTGTGTTTTTATTTTATTGTTATGATTTGTGTGTTTTAAGTTTTAACCATTATAATATTATATTACATTGCTAGTAGTTTAATAGTAAAATTTATAATTTTTTCAATTATTTTTTATTTTTGCCCCTCATATCACTTAGAGGTGCACCTAGGCTCCAGAAACCCTTAGCGTTTCAGTGCACTTTGTGCCTTTAATAACTATGGAAATACTAGTTTAGGAATGTATACTTATGAGACTATGAACCTAATTCGTCATCAGTCTACATACACATGTTTCAAAGGAACCACTCAATCAATTTTATTATTACTAATTTTTTTTTCATAAAAATTGTTTCATTTGTAAAATACTATATTCCAATATTGGTCTCATTAGTTTTTCTCATTCTACTCAATCAACTGGTAAAACAACCTTAGTTTGCTTTCCACAATGACTCATTTCAGTTTCAGCTTCCAAATTAAAACTGTTTATGTCTGATTATAAGTTTTTTCCTTGTCTATATTTTGTTCAAGTTTACTGCAATACAGAACTACACGTGGTTTATTTTAACAATTTCCTTTTTCAAAGAAAATGTCACATGAGCTCAAGACCTTCTAAAAGATATAAAATTTTTCAAGTTCAAACTCTAGACTTTTTCAACTCAAATTCAAGTTAAGAACCAATCCTCAACTTATATATATATATATATTCTCAAGATCAAGAAGGATTCGCGAATAAAAGGGTTAACGCTACAACTAGTCCATAAATTGTTAAAGCTTCCATAAAAGCCAAACTAAGTAATAAAATACCTCATATTTTTCCCTCCACCTCGGGAATTTTGTATAAGTTCAATGAGTTCTCAACAAATTCTGGATTTTTCATGAGTCATAGGCAATTTTAAGTTTGAAATATCAAATTCAATTTCGTGTTATTTGTTTCTTATCTCAATTCTGGCCATATTAGAAAGAGATAGAGTTATGTGATTATTCAAAAGAAATAGAATAGAATATATATATATATACACACACAACAATAAGACTGATACTAATTAGCAATTTTGCATATATTAAAATTCATACTAAAACTAAGGTTAAATTGTTGTAACCTCCTAAAGTTTGGTTGAATACACTAGATGGTCCATCTATTTTTGGAAATATATTATGAAGTCTTTTAGGTTTGATTTAATACATTAGATATTCATTCGGTTAATTTTTTCATGACACATAAACAAAATGTCAAATTTGACTTTCGTTTTTGTCTTAAAAAATAATAAAAAAATATTAAAAAAATTTTAATGTTATCAACTTTATACCAAAATGTCAAAATTTTCATTTTTTTAATATTGTATTTTTTAAATTAACAAATGTCAAATTTATTAAAAAATAAATAAGAGTGTTTTTGATATTTTTTAGTTGACTAATAACGAAATATTCTATTCAAAAGTAACATAAAGTCTTTTTAGTTATTAGAACAAAACGTGAGAAACTTTATAATGTATTTTTAAAAATTAAGGAACTAACTAGTATATTCAACTAAAACTCAGGGGTGTATCAATAATTTATCCAAACATATGTATAAAACCCTACTAATTGAGGATTTTACAATATATTTCTCCAAATACAGGTTGGTTGGATATCAGAAAATCAACTAGTATGCATAGGATGTTAAACATTGTTACCTGGGCACATTATATTCAGGATATAACTCGGCAACTTTGGCCACAAAGTCACCATAATGAGAAATAGCTTCAACACACAAGTGTCTACCAGATGCTGATGGATTTTCATAGACTAAGATATGTGCCCTTGCTACATCTTTAAAATGGACAGATCCCATAAAAAAGTCTTGATATGTCTCGGTGCAACCTGCAATGAGGTAAAAAATTGTCACTGTTAGAGCTCTGCCATATAGAAGAATCAGAAATATATAAATTCCAAAATTCTAACCATTTTCATGATCCATAGGCAATATTTCCTCAATGCATGATACTATATGAATATGCATATATGTAGCGTTACAACACAAATATTTATAAAAATATTAGGCTAAAGACACAGAAGAAATGTGTAAATATTAAAAATATGAAAATAAATTTATAAATAATTAAATTCAAAAATATTATTTTAAGTTATTAGTTTCATATATTGTGCAATGATTGGTGTCAAATAGAGATTTTATATTTTCTAGAAGGAAAAATGCGTTTTTAACTTTAAAAATGCACTTCTAATTTTTTTAAAAATTACAAAATGCACCCAAAACATTTTGTATCGGTGTCGGAAATGTGTTAGTGACGAAAACATACCAGAAAGTCGACATGCTATACAATTGAAGTGTTCGTGCTTTATAAATATACATGATAGATTAAAAGCTATAAGAGCATTCCCAACAATACTTTTTATTTCAGTATCTATTATATTATAAAAAATTTACTTTCTATTTTAATTTATTTTAAAAATTATATACACTATAATAGTATTTTTTATCTTACTATTTTAATTTTTTATTAATAAAATTATCTAAAAAATAAAAAGAGAAAATAAGAGATAAAAAAAATAAAAGAGTCAGACAAGAACAAATCAGAGGAAAGAGAAATAATAGTTATAACTCTTGAATATGGGAAAAAAATGTAAAATTTAAAGCTAGCTGTAAATAAGAAAAAAGATATAAAAACTGATGGAAATATGCAGAGAGGCTGTTTGGCCTCTAATGCAGTTGAAATGAAGCCTCTTCCTATCATCTGGTAAAGATGAAAAGGTATAGTCTACTATTGACTGGGGAAGATTTTGTAAGATAAATACTTGCATACAAATGCATCTTTAAATAAGACTGTCAATGAAAGAGTGCAGAATTGAGATGAAAATAGAGAAGAAGACTATATAACTTCAAGGAGGCGAATAAGCATCAACATGCTGGCATTTAAGGTAGGTGGAATAACAGGACCCATCACAGTTCCTGGGTTCACCACCACCACATCCAAAGCCTTGTCCTTTGCGAATTCCCATGCAGCTTTCTCAGCCAGAGTTTTTGATAATGGATACCACAACTGAGTCACATCCACAAAAAAATCAAATCCCAATTTATACATTTAATTGATTTTTGATAGGTTTGCAATTAATTATTAACTAATAAGCTCACTCCATTTTGCTTGCAGTATTCAGTATCTGTCCAGCAATCCTCCGACTTGACCATGTCAGCCGGCCACTGAGGGCTGGGTGTTATGGCGGATATGGATGAGGTGATAACCACGCGCCTAACCCCTTTCTCCTTGGCTGCCGTTAGCACATTTACAGTTCCTTTAATTGCCGGATCCAGAAGCTCCTTCTGCTCAATGAAATGCAACAGCACATTATATATATATATATATAAACACGCTCAGACAAAATCACCACCTGAGGATCTTGAACTTGATCGACGATGCAGGGAGAGGCGAGGTGGAATACGCCGGCACAGCCGTCGACGGCAGCGACAATGGACTCGTAGTCCAGAAGGTCGATTTGGTAGAGTCGAAGACGCGCTTCGGTTCCTTCATCTGCTAGTAGATGCTTAGTTTCTTTTTCATCCTCTTCAATAATCCCCAACAAAGAAGGAAAACAGAAGTTATTGAATTAGAAAAATACAAAGCAAACACAAGATTGAAGAACAGAAAGGAAAAAAAAAAAAAAGAATTAGTAACTAAGATTCTTGACAGTAGCGTGGACAGTATAACCGCGTTGAAGAAGAAGAAGGACGAGCCAAGAACCAATGCAACCGCTTCCTCCTGTAACGCATACTACTTCTCCTTCCTTTGCCATTTTTTCTTCTTCTTCGCTCTGTGCTTTCAATTTCTTTCACCAACTCCGAATTCTGTGTTGAAAAACAAAAACGGTAAAGATGTAGATTAAATCAGTATACACGTGTCACCCAGTTTACACGTGTAAGATTCTGGATGTTTCTTTTTTTTTTTTTTTTTAAATAAAAATAAAAGAGGATCTGCTCCCTGAAAAAAGAAAATGAAAAAAGAAGTGCTCATTACCTCAAATGGCATATGCTCTAACAAAAACTTTCTTCTTTGTTGTTTCCCTTTCGCTATTTAGCTTTATTTCTTCTTCATCTTCAGATTCAGGGAAAGTCACTTTGGGATTATACTATGAATCTCTGTGTCCGTACAGCGCCAATTTCATTGTGAACTATCTGGCGAAGCTTTTAGAAGATGATGATCTTTTCACCATCGTCGATCTTCATCTCTCCCCTTGGGGAAATGCCAGACTCAAAGGCAATGACTCCTTCATTTGCCAGGTCTGTTCTATTTTTTTCTTTTCTTTTCTTGTCTTATTGGTTAGATGGTACTTGCTTCTATTCGTATTTAAATATTTTATATATGATTGTTGTTTGAATATGGCAGCATGGTCCCTCCGAATGCTTATTGAATACAGTCGAAGCTTGTGCAATTCGTGTGTGGTCGAAGCTGGTGAGTGTTTGATTTTCTTTTATAGTTCTATAATCGAGTATTGGAACTCATGATAAGAGGAAACTTCAATTAGAAAATTGAATCAAAGTTGGAGAATTTACTACTTTAATTGGTTATCCCTTCTTTGCTATGATGGCATTAGATTTTGCAGATATCATGCCAGCTGCTCTGTCTTATAGTCATTAAACACATACATGACTTGATATTATTTGATATACGGCGATTCTTTTTATCTATTATTATCATTGAAATATGCCCTATGTCCTGTTATCCCTTGTAATTTTTTGAATTTTATACGGTTTCCTGTGTTCATCATTTGTACAGAATTTTTTCTGGTCTTTCAATCTTATATGTCCAGCAATGGAAATGTTCCCTGAAAATTTGCAGGCATTACTGCGCTAATGTTAAATAATTATTGTCTATACAATTCTCTGCAGTGTGCTTGCGAAGTATGCTTTGAAAATGTGAATCTAATTTTTTCATATATGTTACTGTGCAGTATTTATACCACATATATTTAGTTTGCGAGCCAGTTAGAGCTCTGACCCAATAACTCTATCTCCCTTAGTGTTAACCATGGACCTGGAAATTTAGTGATGATATTTCCTTGCTAGCTTTGCTCATTAATTATCTGGGAGAAGTAACTAGTTTTGGAATTTAACATATATGTTTTTTCCTTTTTGCACGAAGTAAAGAATCAGTCAACGTTAGGTCGTTTTTAGCTATAAAAATTAAGTCTTCATTGGACACAAAGTTGCACACCTAGATCAATGACGGTCTCCTCTTACAACAATACCTTTTTCATATGCTTAAAGGTTTTCTTTAAGCTAATACATTTCAATCCTAATTTTGTCTTAATTTTAGGGTGATTTTGTAACTTCTCCTTTACTTTGTAAGTTCACTTCTAATTATAAAGTCTAAGTTTTGGCAGAAATAATAATACTCATTTGTTTAAACTGCTTAACTTATCGAATGCATGTATGAAGCAATGTTCTTAGATAAATAAAACTGCCTCCTTTGCTTGTTTATGAGTCAAGTCTGCATCTACCTAACTTTTCCCATGATACTAGGCATTTACAAGATGTCATATATTTGATGCAGGAAGAGCATTTTCCTTTCATTAATTGCATTGAGACACTAGCGTATGAGCACAAGTACACCCAGTGGGAGACATGCTTTGAGAAACTAGGTTTGGACCCAAAGCCTATTGCTGATTGCTATAGTGGTGGACTGGGCAAAGAGGTTAGTATCCATACTAATTGTATTTTGAAAATTAACTAAACCATCAAACTATGCATTATGCAAGTTATTCTTCTGCAAGCATCCTTTTGCTATAAGATTATTTGAGAAAGAGATGAACTTATATGAGGGAGTTGCTTTAGCTTTCTGTTATCAGTTTTATCTCAACTTTGACTGCCGAGAAGCATATGTATTATCAGCAGCCCAGTTAAGTAAGATTATATTGATTTTACTTACTTGGCGAAACACTCCTGTATATAAGTACCAAAACAACATAGTTAAGGTTTTGATTCTATATGTTTTTGTTTCTAAAGCTTCAAAAAATTATTGAAATTGCCCTGTGTGGATTCTGATATACATTTGCGGCTCAATAGCCAAAACAGAATCTCAGTCGTCTAGTGGCCTAAGAAGGGAAATTCCTTTGGCCAAAATTATTACAATTGTGCATTGGATCAAAATATTGTAATATTATTGTAAATAAACAAGAATAGAGAGAAATTGATAATTTCATTGATAATAGAAAGCCCTATATATACAACTTTATGAATATAAAATAGGAAACAAATATATGAAAAATAGAAAACAATACAAACTAGGAAATAAATCTCTACCTATTCCTAATTATATAAATAAGCTAATTAAGAATATTATTTAAATATCTCCCAATATCTGACAACACTCCCCCTTAAGTTGAGCATAAATATCGATAATGCCTAACTTGTTACATATGTAAAAAAAAAAAAAATAGAGTTCCAAAACCTATAACATAAAAGGCATCACACCACACGAGTGTAGATCCAACCAAGCAGAAAATGTCATACAAACTGACAAAACATGTAACATAAAAGGTCTCACACCACACCAATGTAGACCCACCCAGGTAAGAGAAGATGTCGTACAATCCGAGGAGTCAAGCGAGACATACCGACGACAAATGTCACTCGACAAGGGTGATCCAAGAAATTATACAGTCTGTTCTCAAAAGTAGAAAAACAAAATGGATTACTCATAGTAACCCAACTATGACAAAGAGATGATCACTTAGACATAACTCTCAGATCGATTTCCAAGTAGAGTTTCATTGGAACCCATGACTCTAATGTTTTGTAAAGAAACAAGAATAGAGAGAAATCGATAATTTCATTGATAATAGAAAACCTAATATATACAACTCTATGAATATAAAATAGGAAACAAGTATATGAAGAATAAAAAACAATACAAACTAAGAAATAAATCTCTACCTATCCCTAATTATATAAATCAAGCTAATTAAGAATATTATTTAAATATCTCCCAATATCTCACAACAATTACTACAGCTTTTTGTTTGTTTGAACATGTTGTTATCTTGGTTTAATTAGAGACTTTGACACTTAAAGCTTGGACCTATTTTATTTTTCTTTTACAATTGAGATGTTTTATTTGAATTCTTTTATTGCAACAAGATGTTGTTGAAGCCAAGACTAGTTGCTGTCACATTGTATTCTTTTTTTCCCCCTATTACTCGTCTTCTTAAAAGCTATCTTAAGAATAATAAAGGTTTACTTTTAATAAAAAGTCTAACAAATGTTGGATGTGATATTTCTAAATGATATTTTCTCTAAGGTTTTTCCCATTTCTCCCTTGTCAATCTTTTATAATAGGCCTAAACATGATTGGATAGTGAGAAGAAATTGAATTGGAAAAAGAGGAGGGCTATAAAGCACCAAAAAAGGGAAAAAATATTGAAGTCTAAACTGATAACATTTATGTTGCATAAGTCGTGTTCCTATTTTGCTTTTTGTAGTTTCCTTATAGGATAAATTCACTTGTATTTTGATATTTGTACATGAAGAGGCAATTGGTGGAGAGATTATTTTATTGTCTCTCCTAGTGCATTTTTGTCTTTTATTCTTGTACTTCTCTCTTCATTTTATGCATTTATCTTAGAGTTTATCTTCATTTCATGTTCTACAATAGTTCAATATTGGGTTTTAACTTACTGAACCTGTATATAATTCCTCCATATAAAGGTGTATCATAGCAATTTGTTTTCTTTATTTGTAGAGAAAGAAAATATGAGAAAGAAATGTGTCTTGTATTACAAAAGGTATAAGTATATGATTCTCTTTCATAGAGAGAAATTACAGAGAAAAAGGAAACTAAATGAAGTTATATTTGACAGTTCCTACTTTCCATATTCACATAGAATCAAATATGTTCCTACTATTCATATTTACATATAATCAAATCCTAGAATATTTCTCGGATTGTGACTTAATCAAATCCTTTAATGATTGAATAGAAACTGTGTTTAAGGTAGAAAGGAAACTCTGATGGCTTGGGGAAAATTTTTCAAAACACATAAAGTGAGACAATGTGTATAGGAGTTTTTTGGTGCATTCTCGGGGCTTTCCTTACAACAATAGGCAGGTGTAGGTCTTGGTCTAGGCTAAGAGGCTTGGGACAAAATAATTCAGGGTTGGAAGAAGGATGGTTTGTTGGTGTTGTAGAATTCAATTTTGATTCACTCATTGTTACCTCATTTCTAGAGCTTGGTTTAGAGAATTGTTCTTGCCTTATAGTTAAGATGGGATCTCCTTTCCTTGCATACACCTGGTCAAACCGGCAGTCAAAGATTTTACCATCTCCTTCCTTTTTTTCTTCCAATCCATTTGATTTTGGAATTGACTCTTGAGGTTTAGATTTGGACGACTATAGAGGTGGAAAGTTTGATTCTTTATCTTTAAGTGTGTAATTCCCCTTGAAGGTAAGGAGTGGTGAAATAAGGTTTATTTTCAACAAATGTAACATCGGCTCAAACATAGAGATTTCTAGTGAGAGGATGATAACATTTATAACCCTTTTGAGTAGATGAGTACCCCACGAAGACATACTTAAGAGCACGAGGATCTAACTTCCCACGGTTATGACTATGAACATGGACAAAGGAAGTACACCCAAATACCCGAGGAGTAAGATTGAAGGAAGATGGAATATCGAGGTAGAATTTGGACAAGTTTTCTAGTTGACTTTGAAACCCTATGACCCTAAAAGGTTTGTTGCAATAATGGCGAGGTTTGTTGCAATAATCATACTAGATCCATGGCTTATCGTAATATCTGCATGGGTTATTTGCAACTTAGTATCCAACAACATCACTAATTAGAGCAAAATTCTCAATTGACTCATCAGTATTCTTTTTACCAAAGCATGACAAACTCCTACTTTCTTTCCTTTTGTCTACGACAAATACTTTGCCAATGGATGGAAGAGGAGATCTCCCGATAATCCTTCCTTGGACTTCATCAAAACTCAATATTAAGTCTTGAGACCTTTGAGACTTAGGGCTCGTTTGACATTGTATTGGAAAAAAACGTTTTTTGGAAAAAAATTTTGTATTTTTATCTTTTTTGAGTTTCGAAAATTGATTTTGGGCAGGAACAGGTAAATAAATGTTTTTTCCAGAAGCAGGTTTGAAAAAAATAATTTATAAAAAATTTTAAAAATTAGTCAATTAAATCAAAAAAATTCAAAACCCATTTGCGACACTTAACAGCAATTTCAAACACCTCCCAATAAATACTAGCCCAATAAGTAATAATGATAGCAAGTCACAACTAGTCCTTGAGGGGAAATGTAAAAGAAATCCCACGTCAATATAAGTAACAAAAAGGACAATTTATCCCACAACTCTATTGTAGTAGGATAAAAGGCCTTTTATAAATAGGATAAAAGACAACCCACTAATTTTCAAGCCTGGCGGTCCTCACTCCCTATATTGAGGATCGGGCTCATCAATTTCAGCAATGTTATCCCACAACTCTATTGCAATAGGATAGCACATGTATTTGGAACTTATATCCTCCTCCATGGAATTAACCAGCCTTGTCATAACCATGGATTTCAGCATCCCAAGTGGCATACAATGGGTCATCAATAACAGGAGCCTCTTCGTCTCTCGTGATATACCCAATTTTTACTTGCCCACAAATATACATTTGTACAGATTGTGACCTGCGGAGGAAACTGTGACCATTTAGGCAGATGGTGGTGATTTGGATAGAATGAGACTTTGAGTGGTTTTGTAGGTGCACTGACGGCTTTACTGGAATGGTATTAGCAGGGGTTAGAATAGTATTTTCGGACGTGACTGATAGAAGCAGAAACTCTGATTCAAGTTTTCATCAATCAAAAAAAGAAAACAGTAGTTGTGATGTAGAATTTCCATAAGAAATCCCATCCCCTGATTATCACCCCTCTTATACTATTTTAGCTACCTAAAAATACGCAACAGAAAGAAGAGAAAGATTGCATGACCATAGCTGCCCCTGGGATCCGCAAAGCACTACCCACCAGGTCATTTAGGAGAATTAATCCCCTACTTGTGATGTCTAGCATATTTGAAGAAAATGGGTGGCTTATCAATACCCCCGCTTTAGCTTTCACCTTGTCCTCAAGGTGAAATTCTGGAAATTGTTGTTGGAGCAGTTCAAGTGGTTCCCAAGTAGCTTTGAATGAAGGCAAATCTTTCTAAGCAACTAAAACTTTCACACCAGCTGCTGCACAACCAGGACAGACCTCTATCATCTCTGCTGGTTCCACATTCCATTCCACTGTGAGAAAAGGTGGGAGAGGCTGGGCTGTATCCTGACTGCCAATGGCCTTTTTGAGTTGTGACACATGGAAAACCGGATTAATAGTCGCAGTAGGAGGCAAGTCCAGCTTATAGGTTGCTTCACCGATGTGTGCAAGCACAGTATAAGGGCCAAAATAACGTGGTGACAGCTGCTCGTTATGCCTTAAAGCCAAAGACTTTTGTCTATAAGGGCGAAGCTTCAAATACACTTGCTCCCCAACATGAAAATGAATCTCCCGAAGCTTCCCATCTGCCACTTTCTTCATTTGTTGCTGGGCTATCAAGAGCTGATTCTTCAATTCATCTAGAATAGCATCCCTCTCACTCAACGTTTCTTCTAATGATGCATTGCTGGTTGTGTCTTTGTCATAGCGCAACAAGTGAGGAGGGTCTCGACCATAAAGTGCTTTGAATGGGGGCATTTTGATGGCTGAATGATAAGAGGTATTGTACCAATATTCTGCCCAAGATAACCACTGGGCCCACATTCTTGGTTTGGCACCTACAAAGCACCTCAAATAAGTTTCAAGGCATCGGTTCACCACCTCAGATTGCCCATACGTTTGGAGATGATAAGCTGAACTCTTCTTCAATTGAGTACCCCTGCAAAGCAAACAAAGCTTGTCTCGATCTGAGACAATTGACTCCGGGTACCTGTGTAAACAAACAATCTCTTTGAGGAACAAATCTGCTATCCCCTTTGCTGTAAAGGGATGCTCAACTCCAAGGAAATGGGCAGATTTGCTTAATCAATCCACAACCAAAGGGATAGTATCCCAATCCTCCGATCGAGGCAATCCTTCAATAGAATCCATACTGATATCCAACCAAACCAGGTGAGGAACTGGAAGAGGCTGAAGGAGACCAGCCGGGGACAGCGTGGAATATTTTTGCTGCTGGTACACAGAGCAATTGGATATGTATTTGACTATATCCTTTTTCATCCTCACCTGGTATACTTCTCTAGCAAGCCGGTGGTAGGTTTTTAAGAGTCCAAAATGTCCACCGATCACACTAGCGTGAAACTCTTCCAATAATTTTGGAATGAAGGGAGATCTTCTTGATAGAACAAGTCTACCCTTGTATAAGAGGTGGCCTTTGTGAATGCTATAATGAAGAACCGAATCTGGTTGTTGTAAGACAGCCTTTTTAATTTTCATCAAACTTTCATCTTGCTCTACTTGGACATCTACTTCGGCCATGTTGAGGCTGCCTAGAACTGTGAGAACCATAGTAGCGAGCTGTTCATGAGTAACACAACGGGAAAGAGCATCAGCTACACGAGTCTCATGGCCCGGCTTGTATTGAATCTCAAAATAAAACCCAATCAGCTTTGAAACCCATTTTTTCTGCTCCATGGAGATCACCCTTTGTTCTAGTAAGTGCCTTAGGCTCTTTTGATTGGTCCTAATAATGAACTTATGCCCCATAGGTAATGCCTCCATTTTTGGACCGCAATCACAATAGCAAGGAGCTCCTTCTCATAGATAGATTTCAGCCTAGCTTGAGTGGACAAAGCTTGGCTTAGAAAGGCTAATGGACGCCCCTCCTGCATCAAGACTGCCCCCACACCAAAACCCGAAGCATCCATCTCAACCACAAGTGCTTTTGTGAAGTTGGGAAGTGCTAACACCGGAACTGTAGACATTGCCTCCTTCAATCGCTCAAATGCTATAGTTGCTTCAGAAGACCACATGAAACTATCTGTCTTTAATAATTGAGTCAATGGCCATGCTATGCTTCCATAACCCCGAACAAAGTGTCTATAGTAACCTGTCAACCCAAGGAACCCTCTGAGTTCTGTAATAGTTTTTGGTTCAGGCCAAGACGTCATCACTTCCACCTTTCCTTATCAGCAGCCACCCCTTTGTCCGAAATAATGTGACCCAAGTACTCTACTTGGTGCTGTCCAAAACTGCACTTCTTGTGATTAGCATAAAATTGGTTCTGGTGAAGCAATTGGAGTACTAAACTCAAATGTTGCATGTGTTCCTCCTTAGTGCAACTGTGCACTAGGATGTCATAAAAAAATACCAATACGAACTTGCACAAATAGTCACGAAACAGATCATTCATAACCGATTGAAAGGTTGCTGGGGTATTAGTAAGCCGAAAAGGCATTACTAGGAACTCATAATGTCCCTCATGAGTCTGGAATGCCGTTTTATGAATATCTTCATACTGTACCCTGATTTGGAAATAACCGGACTTCAGATCAAGTTTAGAAAAGATGGTAGCCCCTCGTAACTCATCTAGCAACTCATCAATGACAGGTATTGGGAACCAGTCAGGCACAGTAGCTTTATTCAAAGCCTGATAGTGAACACAAAATTGCCAACTACCATCCTTGCGAACCAAGAGCACAGGGCTAGAGTAAGGACTTACATTGGGTCGGATTATGCCTGCCTGCAACATTTCCTTGAATAATTTCTCTATCTCATTCGTTTGCACATATGGGTACTGATAGGGCCTGACGTTTATAGGAGAAGTAACCTCCTTCAAATTAATGGCATGTTCTCTCCCCCTATATGGGGGTAACCCAGCTGGCATATGAAAAACCCCTTTATATTTCTGCAACAGCCCCTGTATCTGCGAATCTACTTCTTTAATTTCGAAGTCTGGAACTTCAATCATACTTGCCAATTCAATAATCACTCCATGACCCGTCTTCTTAATGGTTTTCATCATTGGATTGAGAGAAATCTGAGACTTAATCAAGCTAGGATCACCTCTTAAAGTCACCCATTGTTTGCCAATCCTAAACTGTAAGGTATGCAGCTTCCAATTAATTTTAGTCTCCCCCAAAGATTCTAATCACTTATACCCCAAGACCACATCTGAACTGCCCAGCTCAAACAATAGGAAAGCTTCAACAATCTGTACCTCTTGTATTCCCAGCAACAGTCCCTTACACTTTCCGCTGCTTGAAATTACTTGTCCATCCCCTATTGAGACTCCAAACCCCCGCGTTGCTACTACCGGCAACCCAAGTTGCTTCACCAATTTGTCCGAGATGAAATTATTGGTTGTGCCGCAATCTACTAACACAAATACCTCTCGGCCAGCAATTTCCCCTCTAAGCCTCATAGTTCTTTTTTCTGTCAACCCAACCATAGAATTCAAGGACAACTCTATCAACTCCTTGCTGCCCTCTTCCAGATCAAGACTAACATCTTCCTCTTCAATCCCTTCTTTCCTCGTCATGCATTACTAGAACCTGCAATTCTTTCAGTTTGCATTGATACCGCACAAAATACTTTTCATTACATCTAAAACGGAGGCCCTTAGCCCTTTTCTCTTGTATTTCTGCCCGTCATTTTCTTGTATGGAGGAGATCCAGGTTTTTCAGGATTAGGCAATGGTTTTGTTGTTGTAGAGGTAATAATTTTTGAGTTCGGGGCTGACATAGAAGCTATAGTAGTAGCAGTTCGAATAAAATTACCTCTATTTCCCTGCACAGCCTGGGCTTTGATTATATCTCTGTCCTCAACCATCTGTGCAGCCTCCATGATCCGCAACAACCCCACTGGTCTCAGCAGCCTCACTTCAGATCAGATGCTTGGCTTTAGTCCATTCATGAAAGCACTTTCCAAAGCTGTGTCCGGCAGGTCACGGATTGGAGCTGAAAGCACCTCAAACAGTCTTCGATACTCTGCTACAGTACCCAACTGCCGGAGAGCAAGAAGCTGTTCATGCATAGTACCATCTTGACTGTCGCGAAACCGCTGCATGGCTCTGATCTTCAACTCTTCCCAACTCTTTAATGGCTATCGGGATTCCAGCCATTGAACCCAAGATAATGCGTCTCCTTCCATGCTTGCAAAAGTCAACTCCAGTTTCTCAGATTCCAGAGTTCGATGAACAGAAAAGAATTGCGCCGTGCGAAATACCCAGCTATCGGTATTGTCGCCGTTGCATAGCCGCAGATCAACCCTTCGATTGAAAACCTCTGTTTGGGAGCCCGGGTTTTGAGCAGACCCAAGAGGTCGAGAAGCTCCTCCCTTCGCACTCCCTTGACCTTCACTTTCTTCTCCGGCTTCAATGACTTTTGAACTCGCGGCGCCGTTTCTCTTGAACTCAGTTCATTCCGACACCAATTGAGCCACATTCTGAGTTAGAGTATCTAATCCCAATTTGAGATTATCAACTTCCTTCTCCATTGGGTCGGCTGGTGCTTCAGTGAAAATTGTTGAAACGGGTGGTTTCCTCCTCCTCGCCAGGATGCGACCTGCTCTGATACCAATACGATAGAACCAGAAACTCTGATTCAAGTTTTCGTTAATCAAAAAAAGAAAACAGCATTCTCCACATGCACAAGCTTTTACAGTAGAATTTCCATAATAAATCCCATCCCCTGATTATCACCCCTCTTATACTATTTTAGCTACCTGAAAATACGCAACAGAAAGAGAAAGATTGCATGACCACAGCTGCCCCTGGGACCCACAAAGCACTACCCACCAGGTCATTTAGGAGAATTAATCCCCTGCTTGTGACATCTAACATATTTGAAGAAAATGGGTGGCTTATCAGTGACCTCCTACATGGCTACTATGGGTTTTAGGGCTGCTGTGATTTAGGGTTACAGACATGTTTGGCTTTGATTCCAAATTAGAAAATATGAGAAAGAAATATGGGATTTGGATTACAAAAGGTATGTGCAATTCTTTTCTAGAGAGAAATTACAGAAAAAGGAAACTAAATAAAGCTAATATTTAACAGTTCCTACTTTCCATATTTACATATAGTCAAATCTGTTCCTACTATCCATATGTAAATAAATAAAATCATAGAATATTTGTTGGATTGTGACTAAATCAAATACTTTAATGATGAGGGATTTTGGTATTTTGAATTCGAAATAGGCAACTATTCTCTCTCATTCTTACCCTAGTACATTTTATTAGGTGAGCTAGAAAGTCCTAGACATCAACCTCTGTGATGATGGCCCAGAGGATCTTGATATCTTCCCTCTGTTTTATGGTAGGCATTGGTCTGGGAAAAATTGATTATAATATTATGTTTATCATAATATATTGAAATATTGATAGTGTTTCGCTATGTGTAATAAATATGGGGAGAAGAATAAACGCTCAAATTGATCCTTACATTGTTTATTGTACTAGTATGTCTTTTAGTTTCTTATTGTACTAGTATCGGTATGTTATTTAGTTTCTCCATGGCCATTATATTTTTGCACTTCCATTGTTGCTATTGGTTTAGAACTAAGGAATTTCAGAAGAATAATTTGTGTCAAAGTTCTTGTCTTTTTTGTCCATAATCATCAATATTGTACTAATCATCCTAGCCCTGTGACTAGGGCACCAAAGGAAGTTGAGAAATAACATTGGCACCTTTTTAATATGATCTAATCATTTTAGTTACTTTCCAACTCTATAAATAATCACTAAATGGTTCTACGAGGATGGAAAAATGCAAGGGAACCATACTTGGTTCAAGAAACCCTCACAACATATAAAGATATGTGCTTTTTAAGGTGACTACTTACTAAAAGCCCTGGAACAGGAGTCCCTCTTCCAAGTAGCCTGGACTAGTAGAAGTGTATTCATCTAACACATTCATATGTTTCGCTTCCTGTGTTGACCGTGCCATCTTTGTCATTTCTACTACTCTTAGTCAAGTTGCCTTTATGAGCTTGCAATTTTATTACCAACTTATGAAACAATTATAACTTGCTATTCTATTGATTTGATCATCATTTTACCTTCTCCTCAACATTTGTAAGAATTTATTTATTTTTTATTTTTTTCAATTGTAGTAAATTGTTAATTTGGGTTTACAATTTGTATCATTTTGCAGCTTGAATTGCAGTATGCAGCTGAAACAAGTACCCTGCAGCCACCTCATCAATATGTTCCTTGGGTAGTGGTGGATGGACAGCCACTTTATGAGGTTTGTTCCTCTCATGATGTCATAATAAAAATGACTGGCAACTGATAAAAACATGAACTTTGCTTGTCAATTTTATCCAGTTTTTTGGTTTGTCAAATTTAACATGTGATATTTGTAACAATTTTATCCGCTTTTGAGAGTACGAACAGAAATTTTGTCATGCCTATAAAGCTACCTTGATAAGCAAAAAAAATCCTCGATTTTTATATTGATAATGAAATGTATAATTATCTTCAATTTTTTTTCCATTTATTATGAATTTAATGTTATTTATTTATATGAAAAAAATAGTGTTTATTGGCTTTACAAAAAAAAAAAAAAAATTTCGCCGATTGATACGCCAATAGGTATATTTAGCTTCCTCTTATTGAAATTACCTAGAATTATACCAATTCTATAGTTTAGACTAAAGCTTATAAGAACTAAAAGAATTGGACGAAATTGAAAAAAGAGAAAATTTAAGGCTCTTAACTTGTTCATTAGGCTATAGAAAATATCTAATATTTTAGGAAACATGTGTATTGCTCATCAAATTTTTTCCATCAAGACTACAGATAATCCAAATATATTGAAGTTACAAATGGCATTTTATCTGTGAAAGTCTTAAAGAAACAGCCATTCTTTGCAACTTGTTAATATGAGTTTTATTAGAGAGGTTGATTGTTGAAATCTAGTATTTCTGTTTGTTTGGATATAGGACTATGAAAATTTTGTGAGTTACATCTGCAAGGCCTATAAGAGCAGTACTGCCGCACCAAAAGCTTGCAGTGAAATATCTTATTACACCATCCAAAGGAGTAAAGCAAGGCCAATAATTCCAGTTTCCTATAAGGAAAGGAAGATTTCAAAATTATCAGAACGAATCATATCAGCCATATCATTGTGGATGCAGCAGATGAATGAAGTTGCTTCAACATAGATGCATTCTCATTTCCGATGACTACTGAATTTGTTCTGGCTGCCGTTGCATAATTGTTTGCCTTTTAGTTATCAAATTCACAATATGCATTCAAGTTCAAAAACTAATTAGCAGTTATTTGCCACTCTTCTACTTAGATGACCTAATAAATTGCTGTGTAGTACCTGGCAGCTCATAGGTTTGTTTGATGTTGAGCAGGATGCCGTTGTACCAATAATGATGATTGAGTTGTCTATAAATATTATGCTTTGAAGTTGAACTTTGAATGAATTGCATGTTGCTGTCGTTTTTACTCCTTTTAAGTTAAATTCTTAGGGGGCTTTTAATTCAACTGCAGTGACGAATTACAAGAAGTAGGATATTATAACGGGAATTTTACAAAAATGGAAGAAAACGTTAAAATATTTATATAATTACTGGCTATTAATGTTTTTTTTTTCAATTTTATTGAAAATGCTTGAAAATAATTTCAATAATACCTAAATCTAAAAGTCATTCTAAAATATGTTTAGACGGTGTATTTTTAGAATATTTTTGTTATATTTTAGATATATATTTATTCAGTTTTTACCAAAAAGAACAAAAGAAAAAGAATTGAATAATTAAAAAAGAAAGAATATAATTGAATCTAAATTCAATGCATTCCAAATTTTCAAACTAATAGCTTTCAATTCATAGTTGAGTATTAACCGATTATCCAGACGATATATTTTTGAAATACCTTCGGTATATTTTAAGCATATCTCGATTCAAATTTCAAAAAAAAAAAAAAGAGAGGAAGAATTGAATCATTAAAGAAGAACAAGAATATAATTGAATCCAAATTTTAAAATATCACAAATTATCAAACAAGTAATATTTAATTCATTGTTAAGCACTAGATATACTTTTCAAAATATATTGAGTATATTATAGGAAAAATAGCGAGAGTATAAAAATTCCTCGTTAAAAGTACAATTTTTACAACTTTAACAGGAGTATAATTTACTCATTAAAAGGCATATCAAATAACCATGAAATTTATATTCCGAATCTATTACCAGTATATACTATCATTATTTGGCTAATTTGGCACCATGAATTATTCTAGTGCCAGTTTTTTCCCACCAAATCCAAAAAAACAAAAAGGCTTTTTATTTAGAAATTAAAATGGCTTATCTTTGGTTCTTCTCACTCAATTTCTTTCTCACCCTTTGGCTTAGAGATAAAGGAGGCAAACTAACAGCAAGAAAGCGAGGTTCTTGAATCTCTTACTACAGAGGGAGAGCCACCTGAGTGGGTGAGCAACGAGAGGAGGCAATGCAAAGAATAAAGAGAAGGGAAGGATCTGTCCAAATTAGGGCTAGATTTCTTTCTTACCCTTTGATTAAAAAAGAAAACCCAAACCCTAAAATCTCTGAAACTTTGCTGTCACACATTTTCTTTTATTAACTTTATCGTCAATTGTAAACTTGGAGAAGAATCTCGCTTCATACTCCCTCTTTTGTTAACTCAAGCTTTACTGATTTCCCTCTTCTTCTATTCAGGTGAGTTATTTAGTTATTGTTTGATATATTGTGTTGACTCAATTGCTTGATTCAAGTTCTCTTCTTCATTCTCGTAGATCTGCACTCTCTAATTGATACCTGGACTCTCTTCTCGATTCTATCTATGTTTTTAATTTTCATTTGTTAGATTATTTCTTTTCATTTGTTTCTTTGTCAGAAAGTTGTTTTCTATGCTCCTGCATAAACAAAAACCAGAGTATTATTGTACAATTTTCTTGTAACTCCTCTACTACATTGTTGTTTCCAGGCACCTTTTAACATAATTCTTGTCCAACATGCTCATTAGCTTACATATGAATTTTGGCTAGATGAAAAAGTGTCATCTTTGGATTGAATTTTGAAAGTTGAAAACCTAGACTGAAGTTGTGAGATGTTTGTGGCATTTTAAGCAATAATATACTTGAATTTATGGACATCTTAATATCGATGTAGCTTTAGGATTAATAATTATTTTTTGCACCGCTGTTAACGTTGAGGTGTACGAAATTTTTATTTATTTTTGTAGAATTGAACGACATGCAGCCTTTGAGGTCACAGGGCCGGGTCATTAGCAATTGTTATGTTAAAATTGCAGATTTAGATACCAACTAGAATATTAAAAAGATAGATATCCTAAGATACATAAATAGGTTCAGATTTAGATTTATAGTTTCCTACTAACATCAAATTGACATTGAATTCACTTAAAGCAAAGTTTAGCTTTGGTGTTGAAGCTCGAAATTTTCTTCTAATGTGAACTGAAGTTCTTGTATTTTGTAAATATGTGATTGTTTTCAGAAGTAAAGTGTTAAAATTAATGGTTCTAGAATGCTCCAAACTCATCATAACTTGGAGTTCATGTCCAAAAAAAGATGCAAGATAATTTTCTGTCATCGAACTTAATTTTTCTTTTCTGTAAACCTGAATTAACTATTAATTCGAACAAATCATGAGTGGCATGTAGTAACATATCATGACCCCCAATTGACCAGAAAGTCAGAAGTTTGACTACAAACTTTTTTATAGGCAACAATATTTACAATTCGTCCTTTCACCATCCTATACCTCACTCAGTTCAGAGTATGGACTATGTGTCAGCTCCCGCTAGATTGACTACATCACACCTAGCCGAAGTGATGTTAGATCTTGTCTTTGAGACTCATTACGCTATTAGACATATCATTGAAGATCATCTTTAGGATGTTCCTATTCTGGCCAGAGATTTCCGAGTAATGATCTTGACAAGAGGCCATGAGTATACTTTCCCTTTATCAGGATCGGTGAATTCTCTGTTGGCTACTAAATTACCTTTGAATACTTCAAGTTATACCCAAACACCACTCTATGAAGCAACAAGGAATAGAGTCAAAGCACATAATCAATATCCAAGATATCATTGAGTACCTCAAGTCTAAGGATACATACACCATTGCTATGATGAGACTATCATTGACATTTGAATAGATAATCCATATGATTGTCTTATAGCAGGTCATTCAATGTACTTGAATATTCTTAGCAAGCATTCACATATTAATTCTAAACATCACATGTTTATAGTTTACGAGATCAACCACTTGATCAAATCAATGAGTATATTGTTTGGTTTTGAGGATGAATTACATTCATAAAATAGTAGCAAAAATAAAAAAAATCTAAACCCGAATCAAATGATTCTATTTGTACCATTAAAACTAATTCAATTAAAAATAGTTAGAAATTATGCCTTTTAATTTCTTATATCAATTCTTCAAAATTCCTTCTTGTTGGGTTGTTACAAACCACAATAATCCAATCTTGGATCGTCTCTAATGATAATTCATGCGGAAATGAAGAACGAAATTACTAGAACATGCCTTGAACACACTCTTTGTGCTAGCAAAGAGTGGTGTTCCTACAGAGAAAAATCAAGAAAATTATCAAATAATTTTTATCGAGGCTATCAGTATTTTTCTGATGGAAAAATACAATTTATAGGTGTTCCTAAATACCCTAGGGTTCACAAAATTACCAAAATAGGTTTAGGGGGCTAAATTGCCAATTCGGCCAAACAATTTCTAGCCTTTGCACGCGCTGGCTGGGCCCAGAGTGCGCGTAGCCCATGCTTTGCCAGCCTTGCCGAGGGCTCGTATAGGCCCGTGACCCCTTGATCGATTTTTTCTCGGGATCCCATCACAATCCAATCCTAAATAATTTTCTGATATTTTTTGATCTCATCCAAGACCATTCTATTTATTCTTCACACTTCTAATGCGTGTGATCCATTAGGTTCCCGATTATATTGGCCATCCGAATTAGCAATTAGTTCGAACAAGTCATGAGCGGTATCTAGCAACACATCATGACTCCCAATTGACCAGAAAGTCAGTGGTTTGACTACAAACCTTTCCATAAATAACAATATGTGCAATTCATCATTTTACCATCCTATACCCCACTCGGTTCAGAGTATGGACTATGTGTCAGCTCCTACTAGACTGACTACATAACATCTAGTCCAAGTGATGTTAGATCTTGTCCTTGAGACTCATTACTTTATTAGACATGTCATTGAAAACCATCTTGAGGACGTTTCCACTCTAGCTAGAGATTCCCGAATAATGATCTCGATAAGAGGCTGTGAGTATATTCTCCCTCTATCCAGAGCGGTGAATCCTCTGTTGGCTACCCAAATACCTTCGAATATCTTAAGTTGTACACAATCATCACCCTATAAACGACTTCTATGAGGCAACAAAAATGGAGTTAAAGCACATAATCAATATCCAAGATATCTATGAGTATCTTAAGTCTAAGGATACATGCACCATTGCTATGATGAGACTATCATTGATATTTGAATAGATAATCCATATGATTATCTCGTAGCAGGTTATCCAATGTACTTGACTACTATTAGTAAGCATCCACATGTTTACTTCGAACATCTCATGCTCACAACTTATGAGATCTACTACTTGATCCAATCAAGAAGTATAACGTGTGCTAATTTATCCGGATCAACAATGTCTCGTCTTGTTGATCCTATGATTAGGGATAATTTAGATACTAACATAATTACACATGATATGAATCTCATTATCATGATCCCATCATGATTTCCTTTATGCTATGTTCCATATTATGGACTTTCATTAATCAGTTTAAGATCTATATCAATTCATATGCAAATAAATACTAATATAATGAAAGAATGTTTTTATGAATATGTACACTAAGTGCCTAAGACGATTGCCTTTTGGACACATCTTTAACATATATCATGTGTTAGTCTATTCGAATTAATAATGTCTCATCTCATTAATCCTATGGCTAGGGATAATTTAGATACTAACATAATTACACATGATAAGAATCTCATTATTATGATCTCATCATGATTTCCTTCATGCTATGTTTATATCATGAATTTCACTAATTGATTTAAGATCCAATCAATTCATAATATAAATGAACATCAATTAAATTAAAAATGTCTTTTTATTCATTCAAAATGAGTTTGTACAATAAGTGCTTAAAGGTGATTGCCTTTAGAGCACCTCTCTAACATGAAGAAGTTTTGAAGAGTTCAGAATTTGATAAATAGCTAAAGGCTATGCAATCAGAAATGGATTCTGTTGGTAAATTATGAAATGGGTTCTATATGAAAACCAGGCATGGACCTTGGTTGACCCACCGAAAGGAATAATCCCCATAGGGTGCAAATGGGTCTTCAAGAAGAAGATCGACATAGAGGGTAATATGGTTAGTCTAATAAGCATCTATATGTTAACTCTATGCAACTCATATCTATATCTTATGAAATCTCCTGCTTGATTCAATCAAGGAGTATACATGTGCTAATCTATCCGGATTAGCAATGTCCATTCTTGTTAATCATATGACTAAGGATTAATTTAGATATAATCATAATCACACATGATAGGAATCTCAATATCATGATCCCATCATGATTTTCTTCATGCTATGTTTATATTATGAACTTCATTAATTAATTTTAGATCCAATGAATTCATAATATAAATCAACATTACGAAATGAAAATGTCTTTTATTCATATGAAATGAAATTGCACAATAAGTGCTAAGGTGATTGCCTTTAGAGCACTTTTCCAACATACTCGCACTTGCATTAAAGCCAATTGCCTTTGTACTTAATTCCATAGGCAAGTACATGTGAATCGTACTTCTTTTGGGGAAGTGACTTGGTTAATGGATCAACAATGTTCTGATCAGTAGGCACTCTCTCTATTTTTACATCATTTCTACCAATGATCTCTATAATCAAATGGTATCGTTTGAGCACATGTATGGACTTCTAATGGGACCGTGGTTCCTTTGCTTGTGCAAAGGCTCCATTGTTGTCATAGTACACCTGTACCAAATCAACAATACTAGGAACGACTCTTAGTTCTGTGATGAATTTCTTTATCCAAACCGCTTCCTTAGCAACCTCAGAAGCTGCAATGCACTTTGCTTTAGTTGTGGAATCTGGAGTCGTTTCTTGTTTGGAAATCTTCCAAATGACTACTCCATTCAATATGATTACATAACCTTATTGAGATTTCGAATCATCTCTGTCAGATTGGAAGCCGGCATTTATATACCCACTTATAGCAAGATCTTCATCTCCTTATACTAAGAATACATCATTGGTCCTTCTCAAGTACTTAAGGATATTCTTGATAGCCACCCAATGACCCTCACCAGGGTTTGACTAGTATCTGCTCGTGACACTCAGAACATATGATACATCGGGCCTTGTATATATCATAGCATACATGATTGATCTTATAGTAGATGCATATGGGATCAAACTCATATGAGTCCTCTCATTTTATGTCTTTGGACACATAGATTTTGAAAGGGTAATCCCATGGGTCATGGGAATGAATCCTTTCTTGGATTGCTCCATGCTAAATCATTTTAGCATCTTGTCTATGTATGAAGACTATGAAAGATTGAGCAACCTTTTAGATTTATCTCTATAGATCCTTATCCCCAAAATATATGTTGTCTTTCCAAGATCATTCATGGAAAAATTCTTGGATAACCAAATTTTGATAGATTGTAAGACCAAGACATCATTTCCTATAAGTAGTATGTCATCTACATACAACACTACGACTACACTCCTACTAACCTTTTGTACACACAAGGTTCATCCGAATTTTGTGAGAAACCAAAACCTTTGATTATCTCCCTAAATCTGATATTCCAACTCTTAGATGTTTGCTTCAATCCATAAATGGATCTTTAAAACTTGCACACTTTATTGCCATTTTTAGACATGAATCCATCTGGTTGTTGTTTGAGATGTGCCCAAAAGTCTCAGGCACTTAGTGTACACATTCATAAAGACATTCTTTCATTGTATTAGAATTCATTTGTATATGAATTGATATAGATCTTAAACTGATTAATGAAAGTCAATGATATGAAACATAGCATGAAGGAAATTACGATAAAATCATGATAATGAGATTCCTATCATGTGTACTTATGTTAGTATCTAAATTATCCATAATCATAGGATCAACAAGATAGGACATTGTTGATCCGGATAGACTAGCACATGTTATACTCCTTGATTGGATCAAGTAATAGATCTCATAAGTTGTAAACATGAGATGTTCAAAGTCAACATGTGGATGCTTGCTAAGAGTAGTCAAGTACATTGGATGACCTGCTATAAAACGATTATATGGATTATCTATTCAAATGTCAATAATAGTCTCATCATAGCAATGAGACAAATATCCTTATACTTGAGGTATTCAAAGATATCATGGATACTAATTATGTGCTTTGACTCCATTCCTTGTTGCCTCATAGAGATCGCTCATAGGGTGATGATTGAGTACAATTTAAGGTATTCGAAGGTAATTGGATAGCTAACAGAGGATTCACCACTTCTAATAGAAGGAGAGTATGCCCACAATCTCTTGTCGGGATCATTACTCAGGAATCTCTAGCCAGAGTGGAAACATCCTGAAGATACTTTTCAATGACATGTCTAATAGAGTAATGAGTCTCAAGGACAAGATCTAACATTTTCTAGACTAGGTGTGATATAGTCCGTCTAGTAGGAGCTGACACAATCCATGTTTTGAACTTTTTAGGGTATAGGATGGTGAAATGACGAATTGCATATATTGCTGTCTATGGAAAGGTTCATAGTCAAACCACTGACTTTATAGTCAATTGGGGGTTATGATGTATTGCTAGATACCGCTCATGATTTGCTCGAATTAATTGTTAATTCGAGTGGCCAATATAACCGGGAACCTAATGGGTCACACGCATTGGAAGTGTGAAGAATGAATAAAATGACATTAGATGAGATCTAAAAATATGAGAGAATTATTTAGGGTCGGATTGTGATGGGATCACAGGAAAAAATCCAGAAAAAAAATAGTTAGAAATTATACATTTAATTTCTTGTGTCAATTTTTTAAATTTTCTTCTTGTTGGGTTGTCGCAAATTACAATAATCCAATTTAGAATTGCCTCTAATGATAATCCACGCTAAAATGAAGAATGAAACCACTAGGATATGCCTTGAACACACTCTATGTGCTAGCAAATAGTAGTGTTTCTAGAGGGAAAAACCAAAAAAAATTTTCAAATAATTTTATGGAGGCTATTAGTATTTTTCTGATAAAAAATACTATTTATAAGTGTTCCTAAATACCATAGGGTTGATAAAATTACCAAAAATGAGTTTGGAGCGCTAAATTGGCAGTTTGGCCAAATTGGCCAATTCAATTAAACTATATGCGTGCACTGGCCGGGGCCAACATACGCGCAGCTTATGCTGCCAGCCTTGGGCTAGTAGCCTTGCCACAGGCCCATGCAGGCACGTAACCCTTGAATTGATTTTTTTCGATTATTTTTTCCCCTGATACCATCACGATTAAAACCTAAATAATTCTCTCAGATTTTTTAAATCTCATCCAAGACTATTTTTCATACTTTCAATGCGTGTGACCTATTAGATTTCCGGTTATGTTGGCCACTTAAATTATTAAATAATTTAAGCAAATCATGAGTGGTATTTAGTAACACATCATGATCCCCAATTGACCGGAAAGTCGGTGGTTTGACTATGAACCTTTCCATATATAATAATATATGCAATTCGTTCTTTCACCATACTATACCCCACTCAGTTCAGAACATGGACTATGTTTTAGCTCTCGCTATACTGACTACGTCACATCTAGTCCAAGTGATGTTAGATATTGTCTTTGTGACTCATTACTTTATTAGACATGTCACTAAAGACCATTTTCAGGATGTTTCCACTCTGGCCAGAGATTCTCGAGTAATGATCCCGACAAGAGGCCGTGGGTATACTTTCCCTCTATCAGGAGTAGTGAATTCTCTGTTGGCTATCCAATTACCTTCGAATATCTCAAGCATAAGCGATTACCACCCTATAAGCGACCTCTATGAGACAATAAGGAATGGAGTCAAAGCACAGAATCAGAATCCAAGATATCCTTGAGTACCTCAAGTCTAAGGATACTTGCTCCATTGCTATGATGAGACTATTATTGACATTTGAATAGATAATCCATATGATTGTCTCTTTGCAGGTCATACAATGTACTTGACTACTCTTAGCAAACATCCACATGTTAATTTTGAACATCTCATGTTCACAGCTTATGAGATCTACTGCTTGATCCAATCAAGAAGTATAACATGTGCTAGTCTATTTGGATCAATAATATCCCATCTTGTTGATCCTATAACTAGGGATGATTTAGATACTAACACTATTACACATGATAGGAATCTTATTATCATGATCCCATCATGATTTCCTTCATGCTATGTTTCATATCATGGTCTTTCATTAATCAGTTTAAGATCTATATCAATTCATATGCCAATGAATACTAATATAATGAAACAATGCCTTTGTTACTATGTACACTAAGTGCCTAAGGCCATTGCCTTTTAGGCACATCTCTAACAACACGTAGCCTAAGTGATGTAAGATCTTGTCATTGAGATTGAGGCTCATTACTCAATTAGAAATGTCACTAAAGACCATCTTCATGACATTTCCACTCTTGCTGAGAATAGTTCTCAAATCCGAAAAAATAGGCTATGTCTTGGATGAGCACTTCCCAATTCCCCTGTTGTTGATGCTTCTTAAGAGGTTCAGAAAGCTTACAAGAAGCATCTTGATGATAGTGAGATGGCAAGCTATATTATGCTTGCTACTATGTCATCAGAGTTGCAGAACTAGCATGAGGCTATAGATGCTAACACCATGGTCTATCATCTTAGGGAGCTTTTTGGCGACCAAGCACGATCCGAAAGGTTTGAGATCTCTAAGTCACTCTTCCGCTCCAAGATGATAGAGGGGACATCTCTAGTGCAATATACTCTAAAGATGAATAGCTATATTGAGAGGTTGGCCTGCTTGGGTTTTGTGATGGACCATAAATTAAGTATAGACTTAATTCTATATGGCTTGACCGATAGTTATGCACATTTTGTTCTTAACTATAGGATGAACCATATTTCCACCACTATTCCAAATCTTATCAATATGCTCAAGACTGCTGAGCCATCTGTCAAGAAGGACAGTAAGGCTGTGATGCTGGTGGACTCTTCTAATCCTAAGAAGAAGAACAAGATGAAGAAGAAGTCCACGAAGCCTAAGGGAGGCTTGGCAAAGAAAAAGGCTAAAGAGACTACCCCAAAAGGGACTTGCTTCCATTGTGGCAAGGATGGCCATTGGAAGAGGAATTGCAAGGCCTACTTGGAGTCCTTGAAGAAGAAGGCATCTGATGCCCCACTACTTCAAGTATTTATGTCATTGAGGTTAATACTATTTCTAATAATAACATATGGGTATTAGATACCGGTTGTGGCTCACACATATGCACTGATATGTAGGGCCTTAAGAATAGTAGGCTACTCAATAATGGAGAGTCGGACCTGCGCGATGGAAATGGAGCAAGAGTTGCTGCATTAGCTGTAGGAACTTATGTATTGACCCTCCCTAGTGGGCTTATTTTAAATTTGGATAATTGTTTTTATGTACCCGCTTTAACTAAAAACATTATTTTTGTTTCCAGTTTAAATAAAGATGGTTTCCATTTGGCTTTTAGTAACAATTGTTGTTCTATTATGTT
>CATIWF010060036.1:0-12060 GCA_949630135.1 Balakata baccata | reverse complement strand
AGCATCTAATATTATTTAATGAAATTTTTTAATGATTTGAGGATTTCTATCTGGTTATGGCTGTTTCAGATAGTTATAGAAAAAGCAGCCCACAGTTTTGCAGGGTTAGAGGAGAGGAGAGTTTCACAGGGATAGCTGTATTGTCAAGTGAAGTGTATGTTTCTGAATTGTTATTTTTAATGAGAAAGCCTCTGATTATGTAATTTTTCTGAAGTTGATCGTAAAAGTATCATCTACTTGTGATTCTGGGAATGTAAATAGAGCTTTATCTCTTCATCGCGGCTAGTTCTAGGCAAAGTTTGGAAAACAGAGATTTTTATTATTTATCACTTATAAGTGATATATAGGATAATTTTTTATTGTTATTTAGGACTGATAATGTTGCTTGGAACTAGTGAGAAGGCTGCTTTTCAGGGTAAGAAGGGCAGAGAAAATGTAGCTAAAAATTTTGAATTCGAGTCATCTTTTCACTATCTATAAATGTAATTGGGAATTTAACACTTACAAGTAGGGCATCAATGTTAGTGGGAATTTAACACTTACACGTAAGGGGTGGTTCGCTCATTAGACCTCCTAATTAACTAAAAAAATTTGCTTGGGAGTGGCACAGGAGACACAAATAAAGGCTACATTATCTTAGCAAGAAGGCATAAGCTTACCACCACCACCAGACTCGTAAGGATACCATTTTCTAGATTTTGGGATATCTTTCGCGTTATCACTAAGGTTTTCCAAGCAATACCATATCCCAAACAACCGGACTGCTACAGTAATTCCATTCCTTCATGTTCTCTATATAATTTCCACCAATGAAATCAATTCCTCCTATTCGAGTATTCCATTTCAACCATTAGATTTATAGTAATAGTGGCGAGAAATTTTAGTGAAAGAATCATTGAAGTCAGTTCATCCATTTAAGCTTACGTTTGGTACAGATAAATTTTATAATATTAAAATATATTTGATCTTTTATTGTATTTATATTCTAAAAAATAAAAAAGAAATTAGCCATTGTAAAAAAAAAAAACAAATTCGGAAGATTATTGATTTTCATATTGAATTTTAAAAGAAATTTATAAATACATATTTTCATTAATTTTATAAATTTATTTATATCTTTTTATTTTTTTAAAATAAATTTACTTGCATCAAAGATTTTGCAATAAGATTAGCAGCAGCGTAATTTCAGACCATATAGCTAATTATTTGATTGGTGGAATTAAAATCAAACGCCCATCGTTGACCTATACTAACTATTCAATATCCGCGGCTCAGAACCAATCATGGACAAGAAAGGTGTTCTCACTTAATTAATACTTTTTTATCATTGTAGACTATAATTAATTATTAACTTTTAAATATATTCATTAAATATGATTGTCATTTTTTAATTTCTTAATATACACATAATTAATTAGAAAAAAAAATTAATTAAATAATTTATAATTTTAATTATATTACATTGTTTAAATCTTTATAAAAATAAGAGTAAGTCAAATTTGACCCGGATCGAAACGGCTAGGATTACATCTTGTTGTAAAAATTGAATAAAATCGGATACACCTGATTGTTCTGAAAACGTAAATTGTGAAAAAAAAAAAAAAAAAAAAATTCCTGTCTGCACTGAATCGTCAAAAGGAAAAGGCGCAGCCTCTTGAGCTGGTTTCATTTTGGTTTCTGATACAAAGAGAAGTGGTTGTTTGTGTAAATAGCAGAACTATCAAAAATGGCGATGGCAGGCTTTGCTAGGAGAAAGGCATACCTTCTTGGTAGAAACTTCGCGAATTCCACTCCCGATGCGCTCAGGTATTCCTTCTCGCTCACCAACTTCTCACGCGGCTTTGCTTCATCGGGATCTGAGGACAACGACGTCGTCGTCATCGGTGGTGGCCCCGGCGGCTATGTTGCTGCTATCAAGGCCGCTCAGCTTGGACTTAAAACCACTTGTATCGAGAAGCGTGGAACCCTCGGCGGTACCTGCCTCAATGTTGGATGCATCCCCTCCAAGGTATGCTTGTATGAATATCTAGGTTTGTTTTGTTTTTCTTTATCCGATCTGTTTTAAAATTTTTTAGGAAATTTTTTATTTTGCTATATTTTTTTTGGCTGATGATTGAACTTTAGTTTGGATCAATTAGCTTTACCTGATTAGTGGAAGAAGGATTTGATTGATGCGTGATGCTGTTTTTGCGGTAAAGATTTTATTTTTACAAGTCTTGTTCTCGAAAGAGCACATTTTGGAATCTCTATCTATATCTGACTTGTGAGTTCTGAGTTTGAATTAGACTGTTGAAGAATGCATTTGGCTAGGAAATTAATATGGCTAAATTTGTCAGTTTGGCAATGGCTAAATGTGCAGACTTAGATTTCAAAAAATTGCTGGTTGTTGTAAGCTCTTCTTTGTTTGATTCTTTGGAAGGAATTGACTAGTGAGATGGGATAGCCTTATGATATTTTTTTAAGTAACAGCCTTGTCTGTGTAATGATGGAGGAGAAAGAACAGATTAATCAGTTAAACAGGCCATGCACTCTTTGGAACATCATCGAGCTAGACCTATTAATTGTAAGGGGTTACTGATAAGTTCTGCTTCCTATCTGCCTACCGTACTGGCATGATAGTTTGCAGCACATACCAAGTAGCTCTTTGTTCATTTTGTTTTTTTCCAAGCATTCTTAGGATCCTATGCTAATTCTAATAAATCTCTGCAGAATATGTGGTGATTTTTCAAGCTTGTTCATTCTTGTGGCTTCCTTGAAGTTAATAACTAGCTACTTATCTGCTTACCATATTGACATGATATTTAGGACAAAATTAAGTAGATTCAATTCTTTTCTTTTCTTTTCTTTTTTTTTTTAAATGTTGTTAGAAGTGCTATACTATTTCTCATAAATATCTGTGGAATGTACCATTATTTGATTATCAAATCTTGTTTGTTCTTGTGGCTTCTTTGAAGATAAAAACTACATACTTATATGCTAAGCTACTGATGTGATATTATGGAGCATATTTCAAGTACCTCTTTATTTGTTTTGTTTTCTATATTTATAGGAATTCTGTGCTATTTCTGATAAACATCTGTAGAATTTTTAGGAATTGATAATTCAAGCTTGTTTATTGTAACTTCTTTGAAGTTAATAACCAACTGTATAATAGTCTTAGTATTTTAAAACTTAATTTTTTATCGTCTATGTTCTCACTTACTTTATAGGCATAAGATAATATTCATATGTGCTAATATTTGTTAGGCTTCAAAAAATTTTTAGTTCTTCTTTATGTTCAGGCACTTCTTCACTCATCCCACATGTTCCATCAAGCCAAGCATGCATTTGCCAACCATGGTGTAAAGTTTTCCTCAGTTGAAGTTGATTTACCTGCCATGATGAACCAAAAAGATAAAGCTGTTGCTACCCTTACACGAGGTATTGAAGGTTTGTTCAAGAAGAACAAAGTGAACTATGTGAAAGGATATGGCAGGTTCATCTCACCATCTGAGGTCTCTGTAGACACCATTGATGGTGGAAACAGTGTTGTAAAAGGCAAGAATATCATAATTGCAGCTGGTTCTGATGTCAAATCTCTGCCTGGGATCACCATTGATGAAAAGAAAATTGTATCATCCACTGGTGCTTTGGCTTTGTCAGAAGTTCCTAAGAAACTTGTGGTCATTGGAGCAGGCTACATTGGGCTTGAGATGGGTTCAGTGTGGGGCCGGCTTGGTTCAGAGGTCACTGTAGTTGAGTTTGCTCCAGATATTGTCCCAACCATGGATGGGGAAATTCGCAAACAATTTCAGCGAATGCTTGAGAAGCAGAAAATTAAATTCATGCTTAAAACAAAGGTGGTAGGAGTTGATACTGCAGGAGATGGTGTGAAGTTGACACTAGAGCCATCATCTGGCGGTGATCAGACAACACTTGAAGCTGATGTGGTTCTTGTCTCTGCTGGTAGGATTCCATTCACTGCTGGACTTGAGCTGGACAAGATAGGTGTTGAAACTGATAAGGCGGGGCGCATTCTAGTCAATGAAAGGTTCGCAACAAATGTACCTGGTGTGTTTGCAATTGGGGATGTAATTCCAGGACCAATGTTGGCGCATAAGGCAGAAGAGGATGGAGTTGCTTGTGTGGAGTTCATAGCTGGTAAGCACGGCCATGTAGATTATGACAAGGTGCCCGGAGTTGTCTATACACACCCTGAGGTTGCTTCTGTCGGTAAGACTGAAGAGCAGGTTAAGGCACTCGGTGTTGATTACTGTGTTGGGAAGTTCCCATTCCTGGCAAATAGCCGTGCCAAGGCAATCGATGATGCCGAAGGGATTGTGAAGATATTGGCTGAGAAGGAGACAGACAAAATACTGGGAGTTCATATCATGGCACCAAATGCGGGTGAGCTGATTCACGAGGCAGTACTGGCCCTTGCTTACGATGCTTCAAGTGAGGATATAGCTCGAGTTTGCCATGCACATCCAACAATGAGCGAGGCGTTGAAGGAAGCCGCCATGGCCACTCATGACAAGCCCATTCACATATAATTTTCTTTTGGTTTCAATGATTTTTTCCCCCTCTTTTGGCAATGATTTAGAAACAATTTACCCTTCTCTTATTAATCTGTCATTGAGGCAGATGAATGTTTGAATAGAAATGTGCCGTTGTCAATTTTCATAAAGAATAATTTCTTGTGTTAACCTCATTGACATCAAATATGTTGACCCATTGGGTCATTGGACACAAATTATATCTTGAACCAGAGTTCACACTGCAATATAGATCAAACACGTGTGAGAGGTACGATGACAATTTTGTAAATGAAATAAGTTAATACAGATTCATTTATTGATATATGTTCATTAGTTTATTAGTAAAATATTCATTAGTTTATTAGTAAAATATTCATTTTATTTTAAAACAAAATAAACAATTATTTTGTATTTTTTGTATTTTCATATGCTATTTGTCTTAATTTATTGTTTTTCCGACGCGTTTTATCTCGATTTTTTTGTTATATTTTGAGTTTTTTTAAGAGAATTCAATAAATTCATGCCTACAAATGAAAATACAAAAAAAATATACATTAAATTAAGTACACAGAAAAATAAAATGAACTTGTATTAATATAAAAAATGAATTTTTATTAATAAACTAATGAACATTTAGGTCATTTTATAATGAACATTTTCAGTTTATTCGTAATGAACTTTTTTATTAAACTAATGAACATTAACTTTAAGCATAATGAATTTTTTTTAATAAATTAATGAACATTTAATTTATTCTTAATAAATCTTTTTTAATTTATTGGCAATAAACCTTTAATAAACTAATAAAACTTTACTTCATTTGTAATAAATATTTTTTAATGATGTAATAAACTTTTTTAGTTTATTTGTAGTTAACCTTCTCAGTAAATTAATAAATATTTTTTAATAACAGATGATGAATATTTATAAAAATGTCACTGTATGATTGATAGTTGTATATATTTGATTTATTTACAAAATTGACACCACCTCTTATACATATGATGGACCATGGTCTATAATGCTACATGAATCAGGGTCTGGATTAGGTTCTAGCATATAACTTTCGGCGTATAACAATTGGTAATTGGAAACCAGTTGGGACTTTCTCATTGTCATTGCATTTTCATTCTTGAGTGGGTTGGATTTTATCACAGTGGTTATTTCTTAAATCAAATCCTTTAATTCAATATAAAATATTTGATGAGATATAGTTTTGTTTTATGTAAACCCTAAACATTAACAAAATTTATCACATATGAATAACATAATTTTCCATTGTGTATAAGATTTTCAATTATTCAAAAATAAATTTATCTTTGATAGATAAAAATGTTAATTAATTTATAGATGATACATTCAAAATAAATAAATAAATTACACTTCAACAAATTATACATTGAATTTGTTAATACGAGTAAATAGTTCGCAAGGAACACAAAACGGCGTAGTTTCACTGAATGCCCTGAACCTAAAGCTTTTTTGTTACTGTCCTCCTTGCTGCCTGCCTCCTTTCTTTTGCAAATCCGGCATCGAGGTCTTATTCCCTCATTCTGCATCTTTCGCTGTCTGGAGATACACTTTGCAGCGAATTTCCGGTGATTTTTCCACTGCCGTGCCACCGTGACAGAAATGGTATAACTTTTTACTCTTTTAGATTTTGTTCGTCTCTAGCGAATTCCTAGTGTGAAACACTGCAAAGTGACAGCTTTCATGTCAATTTTGAAGCTATCCACATTAGGAGAAGCTTCAGCTGGTTCACTCTTCAGGTGATTTACTGTCCGTTACTTCCTTCACTGTAGCATCCACCAACCTAGCTTGAATATGGTCCATAATTAACTTGAAATTGCAATGGCTAATCAGCATTCATTCTGTGACCTGAAGTTGCGATCTTAAGTTCAAAAGGGGAGAGGATAATGCTTTCTTTGTCAACATTGAGCAGATGTAATAAAATTTTTCAAATCCCTTATAAGAGGATTCCTCCTTTTTTTATTGTTGTTGCTTGTAAATCATCCAGTTTGTCTGAAGTTGAAACAATCACCAGAATCATTAATGATAATCCCTTTCCTGACAAACCGCTGCACAGCACCATCTTGAAGCATCTCCAACCAACAGCCCTTTCAGTTTCCTTTGTTGATAATGTTCTTGGCCGTCTCTTTGCAGCTCATTCCAATGGCCTTAAAGCCCTCGAGTTCTTCAGATTTTGCATTAGTCATTCCGATATTATTCCAAGCTCATTTTCATTCGAAATGACTCTCCACATCCTTGCCCGGATGCGATATTTTGAGAAAGCTTGGGAATTGATGGAGGAAATTGGAAAAACACACCCTTCCTTACTTACCCATAAGTCTATAAGCATCATGCTATCCAAAATTGCCAAGTTTCAATCTTACGAAGACACTCTAGAAGCGTTTGAGAGGCTAGAGCAGAAGGTGTTTAGGAAACCATTTGGTACTGAGGAGTTCAATGTACTCCTTCGAGCATTTTGTACTCAAAGAGAGGTGAAAGAGGCACGATCTGTGTTTCTAAAGATGCACGATCGATTTAATCCCAATACGAAGACTATGAATATCTTGCTCTTAGGATTTAAGGAATCAGGCGATGTTACAGCAATGGAACTGTTTTATCATGAGATTGTTAGGAGAGGCTTTAAGCCAAACGCCTTAACATATAATATCCGAATCAATGCTTATTGTAAGAAAGGTTATTTTGGTGATGGATTGAGGATTTTTGAAGAAATGGAACGGGCTAATTGCCTACCTACGTTGGAAACAGTCACAACTTTAATTCATGGAGCAGGTCTTGTTCGGAACTCACTTAAGGCCAGGCAGTTATTTGATGAAATTTGCAAGTGGAACTTGCAGCCTGATGCTGGTGCTTATAATGCTCTGATCAGCTCACATATTAAATGTAGAGAAATGAATTATGCCATGAGGTTGATGGATGAGATGAAAGAGAAGCATATTGAGCATGACAGTTTGACCTATCATACAATTTTCTTTGGATTGATGAGGCAGAAAGATATTGACGGTGTTTATGATCTTTATCACAGGATGGTTGATACAAATTTTGTTCCAAAAACACGAACTGTGGTTATGTTGATGAAATTCTTCTGTGTGAATAATCGGGTTGATCTAGGTTTGGATTTTTGGTATTACTTGTTGGAGAGAGGATATTGTCCTCATGGCCATGCTTTGGATCTCTTAGTAACGGGACTATGCTCCCGGGGGAGGTTGCAAGAAGCCTTTGAATGCTCAAAGCAATTTTTGGAGAGAGGCATGCATATGAGTGAAGCAGTGTATCGAATGTTAGAGAGGTATTTACTTCAATCTGATTGCTCAGATAAATTGGGGCAGCTAAATCAAATGATAGAGAAATTGCATTCTGTTTTGCCCCCATCAAAAGGGCATGCTTTTGCTCATCCTTCCTCTGGTACTACTAATATGTTCTCTCCTAAACATTCTTAGTATTATTTCATGAGAGTTCATTTGGTTATTGCCATGTCCAAATGCTGTTGATGAGGAACCGTAGCGCACTGGAATGCTTCAGATGATCCCAAGGCGTTGAAAATTATTATGGTGAAAGATGTCAAGACTGGGAATGAGGTCTGTATTTTATTCTTAATTTTATTCGGATGTCTCACAATGGTTACCTTTTCCTCAGTTAATTCTTCAAAAACGAATTGCACGCTGAATGTTACATATAATTGAAGGACTATCATTTAGTTCCTTTCTTCTACTTGTACATTTGTTGGAATAGGCTTCTTAATGAGTTTTTTCCTACCAACCTGATGGTCTCATTGATCATATTGTTGGTTTCGATGATAAATATGTCGATTGTCGCTTTTATATCCAGGAATTGGGTTTCAAGTTTGTTAGTTCTACTGCGAAACTTCACTGATTCATTCCACATCAATTTGGTCTTTTATTGAAACCTTGTAAGGATGTGGTTTTTGCAAGTTGTTTAATTTTCTAAGTGGCAAGAATGGTGTTTTCGTTTTGGCTTGTCTAAAAAAGCTGTGTTGTGCATTACATCAATTTAATTTCTGTTCGCTGTAGGTGTGCCTCGATGTGAGAAAAAAGCTATTCATGTCATTCTCATTTATTGTTACTTTTACCCTTGTTTTCTCTTCTCAGGTCTTAAATACATGTGGGTCAGCAGTGGTGCTGCATGGATTTACATATCCAGGATCTATACAACATTGTCAACATTGACTTGGAGTTGGTAGGTTACTCTTATGTGTTGGCAGGAATGCAGAATACTTTTGGAGATCTCATTTGATTGTGGGGGGGGGGTGGTTTTGGGGAGGAATCCACAAGTTGAGTAGTAGTTTCTGCTGTTGCCAAAGTGGATCTGGCTGTTTCAACTGCCAATACCCATCAGCTTGGTTGTTGGAAAAGTTCAAGATCACATGGGACGAAGGATCAGGAACTGATGAATTCCAGTTGCCGAAATTTGGGAATTCTCTTTTGTGGCTTGCTGACAAGAGAGACTTGTATGATTTAAGTTCAATGGAGAATAATATTGAAGCCCTGTAAAATTGCAGCCAGAAAGAAAAATATTAACAATGAGTCTGAATCTTTTTGCAAGTCTGTCATTTAGTGATAATTAATTACTAGTTGAATATTTAAGCATTGTCATATTGAATGTTCATATGGTTACAATATATATAATATTATTTTTATTGGTTTAAAGTCTGGATTAAATCATTCTCCTCCGGGTTTTCTCTGCAGATAAAATTTACTACTAAAGCTGCCTGTTCCTTGGACTTCCAGCCCCTCTTATCTGTGGATTTTTGCAGTCTATCCATATTATAAATTCATTATCTGTGAATTTTTGTCGTCTATCCACATTATAAACTCAATTGATACCATTTTCCAATCCCCGGTGAAATAACTTGTAGGGTTTGTGAGCGTGAATTTGGCCAAATAGCAAATAATCCAAGGAACTTTGTGCAATAAATTGGGGCAGAATGAACAGAGGCAAACCGAAGGGAAGAGACTTCATCCATTCTGTTTCTATACAAATACAACGCACTTTGAATATTTAATCCCATTATATTTCAATCATCAAATCTCAAAAGTTGCTACATTCACAAGAGACCTCAAAATAATGTATAAAAATTGCTAAGAATGCACGTACATTTTGCTCAACACTACTCTTCTCTGGTCTCTTTTCATTCCGAAGTACCATTAGATTTCACAGTAAGTTCCCAGATCATTTATGACTTCTAAGCAACGCCAATTTACAGCCTATTGACGAAGGTTCCCCCATAAATAGGAAGTTTGTCATTACATTGCAAGAAAATTTCTTGTGAACTTCTCGATTTCCACATGCTCTCAATGCAATCCAAATGGCAGAGCTAGATGAAAATGTTATGAACTCAGAGGTCATCCTCTCGCATATCTGTTCTCCTCCTGGCCTGTAGAGCTAACCGTGCGTCTCTCTCCCTCTCGAATTCTCGGTAATCTGCTCGCTGCAAGAATGAAACCTTGTCCAGATACTGGTTTGAGCTCTTCTTATAAGCATCTAACTCATCTTCTAACCCCTTGTTCTCTTCCTTGAATTCTCCCCAATCCTTTTTCGTCTTGTCAAGCACACTGAGTTTAGGTTTCTTCTTAATTTGTTCCAGAACAGCATCCACTGCAGAAGGTGTGGGACCTCTGGCCTTGTCAGCAACCTCTTTTGACTCTGCATCAACCAGCTTCTTAACTTCAATTTCCTCGCCAGCAAAATCCCTGATCTCTGTGACCTGCAAAAGATAAGATCTGTAAGCAATTGACAACCATCATCCTTGACAACAACAATAAGTTGAATTGAAAAATATTTTCCTGGTTGTGCATCTCAGCTCCCGGTTCAAATTCACTGTCAAAAAGCCAAAGTATATTTAACATAAGGCAGAATTAAAATTTTAAAAACAGCTCATGATCAAGACATTTCTATCCCATATATTCTTGAGACTAGTATCATTGACTAAGGAAAAGGGTCATCTTCATATTGCTGTATTACCAAATTTTAGCCAGATACTGGGCTAAAGCTAAGTTCACCTAGAAAGGACAATAAACTTGAGGAGAAAAATTGAATTTACCTCAACTTTACCCTTGCCTGATGCAGCAGCTGCAGCATCCTTAACTGCTGAGAGAGCAGCAGCAGCAAGTCTTCTAGCCTCGTCATTTGTGGCACTTTGCACATCACTAGATCCCTTTTGCAATGCATCCGTTGCTGCCCTTTCTGTCTTCTTAGTTACCAGACCCAAATAAGCCATCCAATTCTATCATATAAGCCAAGCAAATTTATAACACACAGCATGTTGATATAAGTTCTATTAAGAAATACAAAAAGAGAGAGAGCAAAGTCCTCACATCAGACTTCTTTTGCGAAAGTGCACTCAAAGACGAACTACATTGATTTGAAAGCTTATTCTTCTTAAACTCGTTGCCGGTGCCATTCTGCAAACCACTTGTTCCTTTATGATGTTCATCCTTTCCATGGTTTCCTGTCTTCTTGGGTGCTATACCCAAATATGTCATCCAATTCTACCAAACAAGACCAAAATAAGTTAAACTTCATTTCGTTCCCTTGTTATCCAAATAATCCAACAGAAACAGGGCATAAGAGTGAAACCTTACATCATTGAGTTTCTGTGAACTAGTATCCCTGGTTGAACAACTGCGCTTGTTCAAAGTGGGTTTGACACTCTTACTAGTTAATCCTCTATTCATTTGCTCCCACATGGCTTGAACCCGAGCGTCCATATCTAGCGAGGCACACCATTACATATCTTATTATCAGTTACAGATAATAAATTCTCACTCTCCCAATAATAAAAATTAGGCATAAGGAATATCCCATCCCTTTAATAGCCCAAATTTGCCATTTTAACCTCTAATATTCTTTTTGATCCACTTTGTCACATGTAATTAATTTTTAGTTTATATTGCCCTCTCTTTTGTTTGTAAAAATTTGCATGTGGCCCTCTAAGCCAACGTAACAGGAGAAAATATTTGATTTGGTCAACGGTGGCATATCAGCATTAGTAGACCGTATGCACGTTTTTACAAACTTTACGAGAGATAGTATGGACCAAAAATCAATTGTGGGTAGTAAAGTGGACAAAAAAAGTAGAGGGCAAAATAGCAAATTTGGACAATTACAAGGAGCCGGATATGCCTAAAAATTTTAACCAAATAATCCCAAGTTCATACCTTTTTCTTCAGGTTTTGTCTCTAAACTCAATAACGCATTAACATCTTGCACGGGCTCAATTTGTGAACTCATCCTTAGCTGAAAGAAACATAAGAATCCAATCAGTCAATGCCAAGTATGATTCACAAGGAACACAAAACCACCAACATGAGCATGCAAAGTCCAATACTTTTCTTCTAACAAAAATAATCAATAAGCAGTCAATTTATTTTTTCTGAAAAAGAAAAAGAAAAATTAATCAGGCTCTTTGCAACAATGTAGACTATAAGCGCTAATTATTATATACTGTAGTAAAGCTAGGGCAATAGGTGAAGCAGGTGCTCCTTATTTTTCTCCC
>CATIWF010059967.1:0-42036 GCA_949630135.1 Balakata baccata | reverse complement strand
TAGTGTTACGGTTTACAAAACCAAATATCAAAACATTTGTAAATAATATAAAATACTATAACATTTTTCTTTTAAGTAGAATAAAATATAAAACAAGAATATATAATTCTAAACTCGCTCTCTGTCTATATTCCCTTGTATATGAGTATTAAATTTTTTTTTTTACAACACTAATACCATAATAATAAAATACAAAAGAAAATGTCAACTCGCTCGGAATGGCTACCGCTATTGCTTGGCTCCATATTGTGGGGTCCACTATCAGCGACTTTATATCTACAATGTTTTTCGCTTTATCTTCACTTTAAACCTGCGCGAGAGAAAAATAAACTTCCACGCTGAGTTATACAACTCAGTGGTACAGTAATTTATAATAGCAGTCATTTATAGAAAATATCAAATATAAAATTTTTCATCAATATCATAAATTCATAAAAATCTCTTGTCATACCCATATAATAAATCATCATAGACTAATCACAGGAAAATGAGGGGTATATACCATTTCATGATCCTAAAAAACCCACCGAATCAGAGAAATAATGTGAATAAATTTTATCACACGGTCCCAGAAAACCCACCAGACCGAATATATGTATCATACGACCACAGAAAACCCACCGGACCGTAAAGTATAATACATGGCCACAGGAAATCCACTGGGCCAATAACCCTTTTGACATGTCAATAACTCCCTAGACTATTGTCTATGCTAATATATGAGCTAAAATATCAAATTCATGTCAACTATGTATTTCTATAATATTTTAAATTATTTTATCATATAAACTCATTTAAATCAAAACTTCATTAAAATCATATTTTTAACATTTAACGGCTAAAATTATAAATTACCGTACAGACCTCAACTTTCGCGTCCCGATGTCTACAGGCTCTTTTCCCTGGTCTGCCTTTGGCACCGGTCTCGTAATTACACCTGAACAACAATAATTTCTGATTAAGTACAAAATTATTTTTAACATATTTTTTGTTGAAATAAAAGTCTCAACTACTTCTTGTTCTCTTGTATATCAAAATCTCATATCGATATTATATTTTCTTATTATACGTGTTTGACACATAATCCCAAATTTCGGTTATCCAACACGCTTTCCGGCGTGACCAAAAAATTTTCAATATTTTTTTTTTTATCTTTGTAAACATTTCATTTTTTTCCTTATTTTTCATCCTCCAAACTATTTTTCTCCTTTTACTTTCATTTTTCCTTTTTCTCCAAAAATATATTATTTTCTATTCAAAAATTCCTATTAATTCAATAAATGCTTTAAAAATTCCAAATAAATTCTTATGATCTCTTTAGCCCTTTTTTTTGTATTTTCCATCACTAATTTCACCAAAATAATATTCAATAATTTCCAATAAATTTTTCAATAATTAGGCCAAAAATCCAAAAATTCACCAAAAATATTTTATTCATTCCAAAAATTATCTTCCACTTCCAAACACTCTATTTAACTTCATTTTCATCATTTTATGGCACAAATCCTTCAAAATAAATTTTCAAAAATTCGGCTATAATTATGGAAAATTTCTAAAAATTCCACAAAAATTCCTAAAAATTATTTTCATCAATTTTTCGCCATATCCATCTTCCTCAAGTCTTATTCTACTCATTGTCCATTTTTATTTAATTTTTTCATAATTTTCCTACAAAACCTCAATTCCTCTTTTTCACAAATTCAACATCAAACACACTACCAAACTAAAATTTATTCACAACAATCATCCAAACCAACTTAAATCAATAAAAATTTAAAAGAAAAGTGAAGAAAATCTCACCTCAAATTTTCTTGAAATGTTTGACCAATATTTGATTTTCCTCCAAAAATATTTCTTTTCACTACTACTTAATTCCTTATACCTCGTTGGGCCTGGATTTTGGTAATTTATAAGAGAAAATTGAAAGAAATTAAAGGAAATGGTATGTTGGTCGTGCAAAGGAAGAAGGAGAAGAAGATGATGGGGTTTTTACTTTTTTTTTATGAATTATTGATTTTTTTGGCATTTTTTTGACTTTATATAGTTAATTAGAGCTTAATTAATCTTAATTGAGCTTAATTTTTGCTCCTATTGGTCAATTAAAATTAACCAAAAAGATATTTTGAATTTTAGCCAAATTAATCCCAATTAAACTTTGACTTTTGATTTTTTCCACCAACTTTCCAAACTTTTCAATTTAGTATTGGAGGAAATTTATTTTCTTAAATTTCATATCCCGAATGACCTTATCTCCTCAAATTGAATATACCAATATTCTTAGAAAAATTTTCTCCTCGGAATAGTCTTTCCGATTTTGCAAAAACCACCAATGCTAAAATTTTATTTTTACGGTTTAGTCCTTTTTCTAAATTATGCCCGTAAAAATTTATCTGAAGTCCGATTTCTAAATTATCAGTTTTAAAAATCTTAGAATTCAATTGTGATCACTTTGGCATCATTGCAATAGTAAACGCATATCTCTAACTCTCAATCGGAATATCGTTCTATAAATCTACATCAGGAACATTATTTATGTAAATCGGAGCCCTTAACCTCCAAATATCTCTATATAACTTCACCTATGGCCTTAAAATATTATTCTCCCCATTATGGTATGCTTAACTCAAATTCTTACCGCTGGGCGAAAACCCTATATTCCCGGCCCAGTTCGTTGCCTTAATTTACGTGTATGACACGAAATTGCAACGTTTCATCAAATCAACTCAATATTCATATTAAGCGTCATATTATCATATTAAATTAGATTTTTCATGCTCATATGTCCGTATTTAGACTCTGATCGGTACGCCTCCATACTGCGGTACAAACGACAGTAATACATGTATATGATCAGGGCCTTATCGCGGACGTGACAATGCATGCATGTGATACGACATTTCTATAGCTTTCATAAACATGATATAACGTTCATATGCCATGACACTATATATGTTATGCTATGTTTATATGATTGCATAGGAAAATCCTAATGCCTATATGTACCACTAAGCTAAAGATAGCTTATCGTGGGTTTTTCTCACATAGGTTAAGAAGCTAATAAATAGTAAAGTTAAAGGAAGAGAAGTCTACTAGAGCCCATATCAAGAGTGGACATTTGAGACCCTATTTATGGGTCTAGTTTATCATGTTTTGTGTCTTGTATATTGATGCATATGGGAATAGTGACAATGACCTGTATTATGACATAGTTATGAAGTGTATTTTGTACATGTATAGGACCTAAGCCCAAGACTATATGATCCGAACAATGATGAGGCCTTGAGCCAAAATTTAATACTGATATAATATGAAAAGAAAAAAAATATATGTAAGCCTTTATGATATGAATAGTAATTTACCAGTATAAGAAACACATATAGTAGAATTATATCTATATAATGGGATTATTCTTGTTATCGAGTGAAATAATATGCATAGTAATATTATATAAGTAGGGCATCACAAGTGGTCAATAAAGTCTTGGCGAATAGATTGAAGCGAATCTTTCCTTCAATCATCTCTGAATCGCAAAGCACTTTTATTTCAGGCAGACTAATCATAGATAATATATTAGCTGCTTGTGAGATTACATACTATCTGAAGAGGAAGACATAAGGAAAGGAAGGGTGTGCGACATTAAAGCTTAATATGGTCAAAGCTTATGATCATGTAAAATGGCATTTCTTAGAGAGGATTATGCATAAAATGGGTTTTCATAAAAGTTGGATACATTTGATTATGCTGTGTACTAGAATAGTGAGGTATATTATTGTATCTAATGAGCATGTTTTAGGCCCAATAGTCCCTCGACGAGGTTTATGGCAGGGCAATCCCCTTTCCCCCTATCTTTTTATCATTTTTGCTGAAGGTCTATCCTCCCTTCTCAAGGCAAAATCCATGGGTGCCGAGTAGCAATAGGAACCCTAACTGAGAGCCATCTATTTTTCACTGACGATAGTTTCCTTTTCTTTAAGGCAACTAAGTCTGAATGAAATTCTATCAAAGAATGTTTGTATTCATATGAGAGAGCTTTCGGCTAAATGATCAACTTCCAGAAGTCAAGTATCTCATTTAGTTCCAACACGAGTGATGATGTCAGAGATTGTTTAAGTAATATTCTTGGTGTTTCCATGGCAGTCCCTCAAAGTAAATATCTTGGATTGCCTTCTTTTGTAGGGAGGGATAAGAAATAGGTGTTCAATTTTATTAAGGATAAAGTTTAGTGTAGGGTGCAAGGATGGCATTATAAAATGCTTTCGAGGATTGGAAATGAGGTTTTTTTAAAGATAGCTGCCCAATCTATCCCAACTTAATTATGCAATGAGTGTTTTTATGCTACCACTTGGTCTTTGCTTTGAGATTTAACGGATGTGTAATGCTTTCTAGTGGATAAATGGGGACGATCATGGTCGAGGCATACATTGAATGGCATGGGACAAGCCCTGTAAATATAAAAATTCAGGGGGTATGGGTTTCTGAAGTGTACATGAATTCAATATTGCTCTTTTAGGCAAATAAGGTTGGAGATTGATAACTAATCCCTCTTCCTTAGTTGCTCAAATCTTCAAGGCTATGTATTATCCTAGATCTTCCTTCTTCGATGTAAAACCTTGAAATAACCCCAAATATATGTGGATAAGTATAGTAAAGGCTAAGGAGGTTTTAACGAGAGGTTGTTCTAGAAAAGTGGGGGATGGGTCCGATATCAAAGTTTGGTATGATACCTGGTTGCCGAAAAAGGATCATGGTATGGTGGAAACTAAAGCCATTGAACATATGAAAGGTTGTACTATGAGTTCTTTGATGCAGTTAAGCCATAGATGTAATCAATGATTTGTTTGCGAGAGGGACAAGAATCTTATTAATTCTATCCCTTTTAACATAAAAAGAATGAAGAATGATTGGTATTGATTATTTGAAATAAAAGGATCCTACTCGGTAAAAAATGCTTACAGGATGTTGATGCATATCCAAAATGACACTGTGGATCCTTCAGCACAGTTTATATGGCAACAGATTTGGGGATTAAAAGTTCTGCCAAAAGTGAAGTCTGTATTCTAAAGAGCATTTGCAGGTTGCCCTCTAGTTATGGCAAATTTGATCAACAAACATATGAGGTTCAAAACATTTGTCTGATTTGTCTTCAAGCAAAAGAGACAATTTGGCATAACTTAGTCTCTTGCTCCTTCACATTAAAGGTTTGGTTTTCATCACCGTTGAAAGGTATCACTAACCTTTTCCAAAGCTTTTATGAATGGTGGTGCAAAATTTTTCAGCAATTTTCTAGGGAGGGTACCAGTATGGCAGCTATGCTATTATGGAAAATTTGAGAGAATCGCAATAAAATGGTTTGACATTCCTAATGCAAATCAGCTACCCAGGTGATTTTTGAAATCACGAGAAAAATTTTAGAGAGAGGGAGAGATGGAAGTTACGTTCTGTAACTTCTAATGGAGAACTTTCTCCTTTTATATTAATCCAATTTGGGCCTTGGGCTAGGTCAAGCCCACATGAGCAGCCCAGACCTATAACCAAACATCTCCCACTCGCCCATAGTGAACTTAACTCATCCCAAAAACGTCATCCTAATAACTCATACTCAGATAGAGAATCATTCATATAGGTGAACAAATCGTGTGACCAAAAGCACACAAATGGTGGGAGTTCCAATACAAACATAATCATAGGCCATATAGGAGACATCAACTCAATAATGTAATTATAAAAGATAATATGCTTATTTACCCTAAGTATTTTTCTTAAACCATATGTTGGAGTATCATTCAATCTCTCAAGAATCCATACTCATATCACTCTAATAATTACTTAGTACTCTAAGTTATTTCAAGCTCTATCAAGCAAAATAACCTCGATCGGTGAATACAAGCAATAAGTGTATAAGCAAAAATACTATTTCTTTCGCCTCATACCAATTGGATCTGAATTAACTCGTTTTTCTATGAGTATTCCATTAAGTTGAATCATCTTATGACTACAAGAGACATCCTAAAATAGCTAACATTAATCTATCACATCACAATATAGTCAAAACTCATAAAGGGCAATAATAAAAATGAAATCCATATTCAGGATTTATGGGACTCACATAGCGAAGAAACAAGGATTCATTCTTTCGCTTCCTAATAGATTGTCTAGCACATGCAGTATGAAATGCATGTTATGATAGAGCTGATATTTTCTTATTAAAGATGAAAGAATGTATGTCTTGCTTTTAATCATAAAATATAGATAATATCATATGAGTTTTAGTCTTGTTGCTTTTTAAAAGCCAAACTTGATATTTTTATCTGCATATTCAATAATATCAAATAACAAGTTTCACACTTAGCTTTCTCCATATAGACAAATGAATGGTAGGGAAGTCATTCATATCGATTCTTATATATGAAGAATCTCATCTCGATCCTCGTCAAGGCAACCTTGCATGTAATAGTATGATCAAAACTGCTCTCACTGCTTCTTGACCATCTAAACTTTGGTATCATCTCTTCTCGCTCTACAGTGTTAGAAGCGATTACTCATGTAAGAGTCAATCTAAGTCTATCGATATACTTCATCGAATTGTGCTAACTGGCATATAGTATATATTCATATAACTAATACATTCACAAACAAACGAATTAAGTAAATATGCCTTTAATTTCATTACGAATAAAATAAATAGTCTAGCAATGTTCACAAATTGGTTACATCCTATATAAGCTCGGGGATCCCACTTGTCTAACAAATACATTTCTAGCTATCGGTTTGGTAAATAGATCTTTTACTGTTTTACTCGTAGGAATGTATTTCAAGACTACTTCCTTTTGTGTGATCATCCCTCTAACATAGCGATATTCAATCTGGATATATTTGGTCTTTTCAACAATATTTAGGATGCTTAGCATAGGTTAATCCAGCCATACTGTCATAGTAAATTGTACAGGTTCAAATGTTGGCTTAAACAATTTTAATGTACTGCAAAAACTTTCTCAACCAAACTGCTTCTTGTATAACTGAAAAGCATGCTATATATTTAGCTTCCACTCTTGATAAAGTTGTACAAGATTGCTTCTTGCTACTCCATTATATAATCATTTAACAAGAATACATATCTAGAAATCGATTTGTGCTAATCAAGATTGTCTCCCCAATCATTATCTATATAACTAACTAAGGGCATATTCTTCCCTTGGTACCATAAAATATAGTCTAAATTTTCTTTTAGATATCTCAATATCATTTTGACTGTCATTCAGTGTTTTAGATCTATATTAGATTAAAATTCGCTCACTAACCCAAAGGCGTAGCAAATGTCTAAATACGTGCACATACTACATACATCAAACTACCAAAAACATCGAAGAAATTGTACTTTAGACATTAGTTTGTTTTCAATAGATGTCTTAAAACACATATCAAGACTTAAGGCTCAAATTCTTTAGGGATATCTACGGACTTGCAATCATGCACATAGTAATACTCCAATATTTTCTTAATGTAAGTATCCTGAGATAAATCCAAAAGTCTTTTCGAGCGATCTCGAATGATCTTAACACCAAGTACATAACTATCCTCACTCATGTCTTTCAATTCAAAGTTCGATGATAACCATTGTTTGGTAACATTTATTAACTTTTTATCATTTTCAGCTATCAATATATCATCGACATATAAAGACAGAATTATGAAACCACTGTTTGAACGTTTAATATATGCACAATGATCTTCCTCCATCATCATGAACCATCCTTTAACATGGCTTGATGAAATTTGAAGTTTCATTATCTTGACACTTGCTTAAAACTATAAATGGATCTTTAAGTCTGCAAACTTTGCACTTTTATCCTTTAAGCTCAAAACCTAAAAGTTAATTCATATAGATCTCTTAATCTAGTTTTCCATTAAAAAAATAGTTTTAATATTCATTTGATATAATTCTAAATCCATTTGTGCCACAATATCCAGAATGAGGCTAACTGATGCAAACCTGACAACATTTGTATCTTCATAGTCAATTCTCTCGTGCTGTGTGTAGTCTTTGGCTACTAATCGAGTTTTATATCTTCTAACTGTCCTTTCTACCTTATGCTTAATTTTTAAGAGACCATTTGTTCCCAGTGGTCTTACAACCTAGCAGTAAATCAACCAAATTCTAAATTTGGTTAGATTTCATCGAATCCATTATCAAAATAAATCTTTTATTGTCAATTTTATTATTATTATTATTATTATTATTATTCAACTAAATTTTCATTTTAAAATTTCACGATTTTAATTTAAAATTAGTATAATAAACATAAAATCTATTAGTCCCTACTCCTTAATCAGATATTTAAGAAAACATAAAATTAATTAGAAACATATTGAGAGAATTGGAAGTTGCAGAGAACGGAGAATCTTCTAGATTTCAAACACAGATCCAGCTTCCACGTTTCTTCGGTGAGTGCAGGAAAACAATTTCATTTCTTAAAAGTTTGATGCGACAACCACGAGAGACAATTGCATTATTACAAATTTATAATAATAAATAACAAATGTAATAGAATTATATTTCTCTATCGTCAAAAACTAATTTTAAACATTATTTTAAATTTTAATCATAAAATTTATTTTATTAATTTTTTTTGTACATATTAATATTTTTTTTTTAAATTGGTATAAAAATAGAAGTGCGAGAGAAAGCAATAGGTCAATGGGGGAAAGAAGAAACAGTGGCATTTAGCCGTTACCCTTGCTTACGTTAGTAACTACATATAAAAGTGTGGCCCACGTGGAATCGTGCTGTCACAAACCTTAACATCTCGTGAAATTTCCTTATTATAAAATTAGAAAATTTTACAAAACTAGCAAACTGATGTGCCATTATTTAAAGTTTTGTTTTTTTTTGTCAAAAATCGACAATATTTTAAAGTTTTTTTCTTAAATATGTCAAAATCGTCCAAAAAAAAAAATATTGAAAATTAATATTTACTCAATATTTACTATAAAATTAATAAAAATTAAAATTCTAAAAAATTTACCATCAAATATGTATTTAATTTTTACTCAAGTTATATCCAATATTTATCTAATGTTTACAAAAAAAAAATATTGAAAACTAAAATTATACAAAGTTTACTAAAATTTACCGAGATTTATCTAAGAATTATCCGTAAAATAATGAAAATTAAAGTTACAAAATTAATATATATCAAAGATTTACTCAATTTATATATAAGATTTACCTAATGTTTACCAAAAAATTAATGAAAGTTAAAGTTACATAAGATTTACTCAATAATTATCTAAAATATACTACAAAATTAATAAAAATTGAAGTTACAAAAGATTTATCAAAGATCTTTTAATTAAGGTTTATTCAATTTATACTCAAGATTTACCCAATATTTAAAAAAAATAATCAAAATTGAAGTTATATAAAGTTTACCCTACATTTATCCTAAATTTACACCATATTCATCCAATATTTACCCTACATCAAGTCAATATATCAACTAAAAATGTACCTAAAATTTACTAAAATAAATAGTAAGTTAATTAAATAAACTGAACCTTTTTATTATGGCAAAACTGAGAGAAGTTATTGATATATAATTGATGCACTTATATGGGAATTTTGAAAAGGCACTCATTATGTATATATTTTTGAAAAGTTATCATTATATATATTTAATGACATGAAAAGTGAATCTAACCATGGGCAGTAGCTTTCGGGCCCCATAATTTAATATATATTAAAAAATAGATACTAACATCTAAAATAATTAATTAAATCTAACAAATCAATCACATGGAGCTGTTTTGTGCAGGATTCGGCAGTAATATATTCAATGTGAACAAAATCGTTCTTCTTTCGAAATTAGCTGACTCTAAACTAAAGAGTAGTGTTCAGACATGGATAAACCAACAAACAAATAAATAAAAAGGACAGGTTAATCGAACCGATCACTGTCCAACAATTTGATAGCCAGTTGTAGTGAAAAGGGTATCTCGGCATGCATACTGGATAGGGCATGTCGAAGCATAAATGTTTGGAGTACGAGGAGATTAATTAGGTTTGTTTGAAAGCTGTATGCTCTTTTGACAAATAAAGAGCATCTTGTTAATATAGAGGCCACGTTTCCATGCCATATGATTGCTGTGACAGAGCTACATCATCTAAATTATGAATAATAAAGAATTAGAAATCTAATTTTAGAAGTAAATATAAATTTTTAATATTTTTTTAAATTAAATATTATAAATTTACGTAATACTATATATATTTTTAAAAATTTTAATTTTTAAATAAATGTGGATCCGCCAGCCTATATTGAATTATGCCAGATTCGAACGTTGAAGCTTCAGACTGCTCACATTAAATTTCCATGAAGTAGGAAAAAGAAATGTTTGATTTTTAGTGAGTTGGATGTAAAGCTCCATGAAATTGCTGACGCGTTTAGACCCATTCAAATTCAACGTTTTGCATAATTATACGAAGGAATAAAGCAGGCATTAATATCAAATATATTTTGTTTGGAAAAAGCTCTTTTCAAGAAAAAAAAAAAAGTTATATTTTTAATTTTTTTTAATTTTAAAAATTATTTTTTTTAGTAAAATTAGATAAATAAATATTTTTATAAAAAATTAAAAAAATCAGTAATTAAATAAAAAAAAAAATTCAAAGTTTTACCACGATAAAAAAACACACCAAGAGAGTTGGAGATAGTGTAGCTTTAGCGTGGACGGGCGTGCAGAATGTAGGCCGAAAACACAAGTACACTGTACTTCTGTCCTTCCAAAAAGTACTGCACCGAAAGCCTATATACATCGTAGTTTGCTTTGTAGAATGACCCCGATAGATAGGACATAAGCTACGCGTTGAAAGAAATCTAGTTTCAACGATAAGATTGGAGCCGCAACCGAAATTTCTTATTCAAATTCCTTCTAGTGTTTTTTAATGAAAAAGATTTATTCTCCCTGAATTTATTGAACTTCATTATTTTTTTCTCCATTGCCTGAACTAGAGACAAATTCCGTTTAGCTTTTATTACTTTAGATAATTATTTTATTTTTTAAAAAATTCGAAAACTAAAATAAGTGCTATTGAGCCGCAATGGTCGGCGACCGAGGGACTTGGTTTCATACTATAAAATCGTGGGGCATGGGCTAAAAAACCGCGTTGTATACAATTAATGACGACTCTACCACGTCTCGCTCTGCTATTTAGTTTTCAATAGGACATTGTCAGAGGTTGAATGAGTCGTTTTGTCAGATAATTACTTGATTCTTGTAAAAGTCAATCATTCATGGAGTTTTTGTTACTCCAACAGATGAGATAATAATGATTTTCCTCTTTTAATTATAAATATTGAATTTAAATTTTGGATATAAAATATTTTTAAAACATAAAAAAAATATTTTAACTATTTTATGAGTCTATTCAATATGAATTTATATTATTAAACAGTTGGAATAAAAAAGGAATAAAGTTTTGTGATATTGTTTTTTGGTACTAGAAAAATAGAATATTTTATCGACACATTTAAAGGATTCAATGAGCCGTAAACTACATAATAAGAATAATCATCCTCTTATATTGGTCATAAATACGAAATCATATCTAATGCCAATGAAAAAACTTGGGTTCAAGATCTCATATCCCAAAAGCAAATGCTCGTACCACTGGAGCTAGGCCCCAAGTGTAGCTTTGTGATATTGATACGTTTATATACCATTAACAAAGTTTAAGAGTTTTTTAAGTATTTCGTGTTTTAATTTTATCATTTTTCTCTTTTAACATGTATTTGATTAAAAAAAAAAAAGGTAAAAACTAATTTTCGCAAATTATGGATTATTACATTTAAAAATTTATTTAAAAAATTGAAGTTTCTATCTTCTTGTGTAGTGAAAATTGAGAAACACTTGAAAATTGAAATTAAATACAATAAAAGTAATTTTGAATTTCATAATATTTCTGATTTCTCCTAGAATTTTGTCATGGCCCAAAGTATCCATTCAGCCCATCTGAGCCTGGTTTTGACAGAGGCGATTGTTTATAAGTAAACTACTCCGTGGGCTAGGGCCTTGTTTGAGCTCCACATGTTCAATGTGGCCCAACCCAATCAAATGAAAGTTGTCATTTTGGAGTTTGAATTTTAATACTAAATTATATAGGGAATTTTATAAAAATAGAAAAAAAAAAAACGGTAGATATTTACAAAACGACCATCTTAAAAAAATTTTTTCAAAAATATCGAACCCCGAGAGTTTTTTTCAAAATTATAGACATGCCTAAAAATATTAGAAAATGTAAAAAATTAGTTTACTAAATATTTACTAAAAAATTAATAAAAATTAAAGTTACACAAAATTTATCTAAAATTTACTTAAATTTTACTAAAATTATACAAAAAATTTATCCGATGTTTACTAGAAAATTAATGAAAATTAAAATTTTACAAGGTTTATTTAAGATTTACTCAAAAATAACCCAATATTTATCAAATGTTTACATGAAGTTTACCATAAAACTAAATAAAATTGAAGTTACAAAAGATTTATCAAATATTTACTCAAGATTTATTCAATATTTTTTTAAAGTAAGGTTTACTCAAATTATATTAAATATTTACCAGAAAATTAATGAAAGTTAAAATTACACGAGATTTATTCAAATTTACCTAAGAACTAATCAATGTTTACCTGAGGTTTATTAAAAAGTTTACCAAAAAAATACACAAGGTTTACCTAATATTTACTAAAAATTTATCCAAAATATATTAAATATAGCAAAAAGTTTATAAAAATAAAATAATCTTAATTAAGTTAATTAAATATAAATTTATATAACCCAATGTTTACTTTGGTAATAAGTTTATATATTTTTTTCTAATTAAGTTAATTAAACAATAATTAGAAATAAATAAATGTTTATATAAGAAGAATTGATGACCATATAAATTAATTAAATTCTTAATATATGTTTAAAAAATAGAAAAAAATTATTTTTTTCAATTAAATATAAAAAAGTGATAAATACACAATAAATTTCACATTTTGAAAAAAAAAATGATAACGTTAATAATAAAAATACGAAAATGGCTTTAACAAAATTGAAAAAAACTTTAGTAAATTTCTCAATTATATGGGAGTTGAATATTTTGGACATTTATTGCCTAATTTCCATTTCAGTTACGAAACTTTCACAAATTAACTGGCTGCAATTAAGAAACGTAAAGACAGCCCATGGAAATAGCTTTAGCGGCATTAGAGGTTTTGCCCTCCTTGCTTTAGAGATCAGAGGACTTTTTACTATCGCAATATTTATAAACAAATTTAATTATTTATATATATGATATTTATATTAACGTATAAAAATAAATAAAATAAATATATATAAATAAATAAATTTATAACCGGTATGCTAAATATGGTATATTTAAGAATTTTTCCGAAGGTGGAACCGTTGGAAGACATCTTACACCACTACAAGTAATACTGGGCCCCTACGACCGCTAACTGACATCTCACTTCCAATAACAACTATCCACGTGTTATAATATCATCCACAACTAGAAAATATCTGCTTCTCCACTCTAAAGTCGCCACGCATGAATTCACAGATATTATTTCTGCTTCACCGCTCACCACGTCGTTACATATTTTCCCAATGCCACTGTCCATTATCAGACGTGTCATCATTGATTAGATAAATAACGTATGTTAATCAGTGGAATTACTCGTGGACACGGAAATTTCCAATTTTTGATGTTCATTATGATTCCTCTATTACGTTCAGATTCTCGGAGTTCTTCGGTTTCTACTGCTCTACTCGTGCTTCCTGAAAAATAGCGTGAGATTCTGTGTTGACGTGCAGAACTCGTTCTTGGTTTTGCTCCATTTGAAGAGGTATGCTTTTTGTTCCTTTTCTGTTTTGAAAAATGCCTTACAGTGATCGTTGTGGTTTATTGATTGAGGGTTATTCTTCACTGTGGTGTAGTTATTGCAACGGGATAGATTGATCAATTTCATGTGTCTTTACCTTTTTTTCTTTTCTTTTTTTTTTTTTGCTGTGGGTTTTGTTTTGTTGCTTTTGTTATTTTTTTTTTCCTGCTAGATTAAATGGTCGAAGTTGTATTCGTTTCCATGAAATTTATTTTATTTCTTTATGGTTTATGCATGTTGATATTATGATATATGATCAAATCTAAAGAAATCCATAATGTTGGAAAAAGATGAGGTTAGCTTAGACGAGATAATTCTTGCGATCCTGGTGAACTGAGCTACTATTATGAGGAAATTCTCTTTTGGAGTAGAGAAACTGCAAGGAAGCATAAGATAAAAATTTTCCTTTCTAATTGTAGGTATCTTCATATATATTGTGGGATTGCAGCAAAATTTTAGATTTTTTTTTTTTTTTTGTAATTTTTTCTGAAAGTTATGTTCATTTTCATGATAAAACGGAATAGATTTGCCCAAGGAACCTGAATGTATAATGTTTGAGATGTGTATATGTTTGAATTTTCGAGCTCATCTTGGCCACACCTATGCATTGGTGTTGTTGTCAGTGTTTGCGGAAAGAAAGATAGAGCTATCGCAACTTGGCATGGGAGTTGTAACTGCTTCCAGCTCAGCTGCTCGAACACCACTCAGATTGAGCACAAAATTTCCAACTTATAAATCTACGGTGAAAAGACCGTTGATTGTGGGATTTAAAGAAGATAAATCCAACAACACAGCTTTGGTTGCACCTCGAGAACAAATTCCACTGCCTGTAGAAACACCTAAGGAGAAGAAGAGACGAGGGAAATCTAACAATGAGGTTTCCTCATCTGCCTTGGAAGTGGACTACAATGAAGCCGCCGCCAAACTTGAAAATATTTACAAGCTTAGCCCGCTAACAACTGATACTTCTGATGTAGACGTGAATAGCTTGACTGGGAAAGGCCAGAAAAGGAGAAGGAAAATTGGCAAAGGTGACAAGAAAGCGCAGAGTACAAATAGTAAAACAATTGTTCGGAATCATGCAAAGAAAACCAAACGATTAAGCCTTGATAAAAGGATTGCACTGAGGATGATGAACAAGGAACAGGAATCACTAACTTTAAATAGGAAGACAAATGATACTAAGAACGAAAATGAAAAGATCGAAGAGCTTGTGAGGGCGTATTCTGCTTCAACTGATTTGGTCAGCTTGGATTGGAAGAAAACGAAGATACCCCCAGTTCTTCCATCTACAGAGCAGGCATGGTTGTTCAAGTTGATGGAACCAATGAAGGTAAGCTTATGTTTTCTTTGAACTTCTTAATTTCAAAAATTCATTATGTCTCTTTTGGTTAGAATTGGTAGTTTTCTCTGCTTAATTACATTTGCCTTTATATCAGGCACTGCTTGAAGTTAAAGAACATTTGCAAAAGAATCTGGGAAGAGAACCAACTGAGGGTGAAATAGCTGAGGCGGTAAATATGGAAGTTGAGCAAGTAAGGAAACAGTTGGAGATTGGTAAAGCTGCAAGAAACAAGCTAATTAAGGTAAAGGTTTATCTTGTTCAATTTCTTTTCGAAGTACATTGCTAACGTCCTTCTAGAATATGAGGGTGGCTTATCTTTTGAATAGAGAACTTATTGTTCTCATATTTGTTGCAGCACAATCTCCGGCTTGTATTGTTTGTAATCAACAAGTACTTTCAAGACTTCGCAAATGGTCCACAGTTCCAAGACCTTTGCCAGGCAGGAGTCAAGGGCCTCATTATAGCAGTTGATCGCTTCGAACACAAAAGGAGATTTCGGCTTTCAACTTACGGTCTTTTTTGGATTAGGCATGCTATAATCCGATCAATGACACTTTCAAGCTTTACACGTGTCTCATTTGGCCTTGAATCAGTATGTTTTCTGCACTCTTAAGCTTGGTTTTAATTCATTGGTTCAGGACAAGATGATGCTTTACATATACCCAATTTTTTTTTTCATTTAAATATACATCATTCAAAGGCATAGGGTATTGCAAGTGATTTGAGTTTTTGGAATAGATCAATTGCTGTATAGAAGAGGAAGATGTCAGAAGATAGTAGGCAAAATTAACTTATTTTGGCCTTAATATTCTTTTCTTTTCTTCAGCTCTATTTACTTATTTAGGACCAAACATCTAGTGAACCACAAAAACGAGTTCGAACGAGTAATTTTTATATCAAGTGTTCTTTGATGTGATTGCATCTGATTCACTGTTTTTGGAGGGCCGGGTGGTGAATGCAAAATGTTTGTATATATTCAATTGAGAAGTAGGGCTTTTGTTAAGTTTGTGCATGATGAGCACTGCTAATGAATGTGGGCATACAATATGATATACTCACTTTCAATTTTTACAGGTCAGAGTAGATATCCAGAAAGCTAGACTTGAGTTGTTGATTGAGCTCCAAAGAGAACCAACAGAGGAAGAGGTTATCAAAAGGGTGGGAATTTCCCCTGAGAGGTATCATGAAGTGATGAGGGCCTCAAAACCCATTTACTCTCTACATTCAAGGCATTCAGTTACTCAAGAAGAGTTAATCAACGGGATTACTGACATTGATGGAGGTGATAACCGAAGGCAACCAGCTCTTCTCAGGCTTGCTCTTGATGATGTGGTAACTACTTGTCATCTATCGTCCTTGGTCTTTATACTGTATTACTTTCAGAATTTTACAACGATTCAATTACATTTGCATTATTATTTATGTTCAAATCCCTTTCCAGCTTGATTCTCTGAAGCCTAAGGAGAGTTTAGTGGTCAGACAGAGATATGGGCTTGACGGTAAAGGTGACAGAACTTTAGGAGAAATTGCTGGAAACTTAAATATCTCGAGAGAAATGGTTAGGAAGTATGAAATGAAGGCACTGATGAAGCTCAAGCACCCGGCTAGAGTGGATTATCTTCGTCACTATGTTGTCTGAATAGATGCAGACTACTAGAAGGAAGTATGAAATGAAGGCACTGATGAAGCTCAAGCACCCCCGCTAGAGTGGATTATCTTCGTCGTTATGATGTCTGAATTGATGCAGACTATAAGGTTTGCTTCCAATATTATTTCTCCTCCTTTATGACCACTCATCATGAGTTGTTTGCTGTATAATAATTACTGTGTCACAATCATCCTTAACTACATGAATATATAGAAATCTTATACCGTGTAATATACTTACTACAGAAGTTAGAGATTTCAAATCACCACATATACATGTAATATTGTCGCTCCTTTATAATTTGATGAATATGTTTCTTAATCATTGTTTCAGTAGAAATTTGAGATGTTGCAAAGCTGCAAATCAATTCCATGCATTTATAAACTTGGGATCTCAAAAACATCCATCATAATTTGGCTTTTTGATCTGAAAAGGCTATGATTGAATTGAGACTAAAGAAAGAAATATTACATAGCCTCTTGAACTTGTTTGTGCTGATCAAATTGCTCAGATTTTACCTTCTGAACGAATTTAACCTGCAACTATTTGTGTAATGGTCAAATTATTGCAAGTTTCTAACTTTTCTAACATTGAAGTCTTGGGAATTCATTTTAGTACTCGAACTTCTGGTTGTTCCAAGTAGCAAGCCCAAAAAAGTAAAGGCTATTGATTGTAATCTTTTGTTCAGGACAAAAAGATACTGAGAATTTCGAAAGTTTGAGTACTAAAAGAAAATTTCTAAGATTTCGATGTTGAAGAAAACTGAAAACGTGGAATAATTTAACTCTTAAAGAATAGTTGTGGGTTGAACTAATTCAAAAAGTTAAAATCGTAAAAGTTGAAGGGCCTATCTGACACTTTTTAAATCAACTAATCTTTCAAGCCTTTGGTAAGAAGAGAAGGATCTGTGAAGGCCTTAGTTTGTTTGTCTATGTAGAGAAGCTGGCATTGCATTGGTAAACCTGAGGATCTGTTTTGTTTGTAAATTGAGCAGCAGCAGCAGGGGATGTTTTATAGGAGAATAAAATTGTAAATGCGAAACCAATGACAGAAGTAATTTGCACAACATGCGGAAGATGGCAAAAGAAAAAAAACAAACCACCCATAAAATTAAATAATTAACAAATGAATGACATTTTTCAAGACAATGGCTAAAGGTTTTAGAAGTAATTCCACTTCATCTAGCAAACTTTCTTCTCTCTGCAAACCCTTTACCATGTCTCATTATCCAGAATCTCTCAATTTCTACTGCTTTTCTGCCTGGAATCCTCCCAGCTATCAAATCCCACCTGAACAAAAACCCATTTTTACCATGTGGGATGAACAAGAAAGCATAAGTCGATGATTAATTGGCTACTACTAGTACTCCACTAATCAGTATAATGAAACAATAATTTCTTTTTAATCAAAGATTATGAAACAGTATTTATTTTTAGTTTACCTATCTCCAACAAGCCTATACATTCTATGAATGAGATCTTCTTCTTGTTCGGTCATCTTTATGAATTCCCATTCAATACTGCTAACCTCTGCATAAAACAAAAAGGGATGAATTAAGCATATATATAACTAACAAAGAGATGAAAGAAAAGGAATTTAAAAAGAAGAAGAAAGAAAGAAAGAAAGAAAAGGGTGTCTACCCTCGGAATCAGACGTGGTAATTCTGGGATGTTTTCGCCGGCGTTGGTCCATAGTTTCGACTGAGACGAGGAGAGGACAGAGAAGCTGGTAACTGGAAGTGAGAGAAAATGGAAAAGTATTGAGGATAGAGATATGCTTAAAAAAGACAGATCTCTCAACCACCCTGGAAGTTGTGTATATAATACTTACGTTGGTTTGTTGACTTGTAGACTTCTTGAATTGTAGTTGACAACAACACATTCACTTTCCCAAAGTATGATGGAGACAACCCAACTCTTCAAAATTGAAGCCTGTAAACCAATAAAATCATTGTCAAATTTCTTATCAGCTTTCTTTTATTTAATAATATTGTAATATAAATTTTTAAATAAATTTTCGTGTAACTTATTATCCTTCGTACTAATCTAATTATTTATTGGTATATATTTAATTATTTTATTTTTATTAATTGATATAAATACATGTAAATAGATAATTTAATTAATCTATAAATAATATGATAAATTAAATTTACCTAAAAATTTATCAATACCATCATCCTGTGAAAATATTTAATTAGATATATAAACCCTACCCAATCAAATAAAACCAGTTTTCTGATTGAAACTTTGAAGACTACATATATAGCTTTGAATTATTATATGATCAATTTTTAATTTCAATAGTTGGTAATCAATGAATGAAATTAAAAGTTAATAATCTAATAATTTTAAAACATTTGATTTGATGTAAACACAGAATTCCTCTGAAACTTTTTCAATTTTTACAACTATGTATAGCATTGGGTATAATATTAGTAACAGACTATGGGTTCCCTCTCCATGTAAGTGACCACTTAGTGCAATCACGATTCACCATCATCACCACATAGTTTTGAATTTTTTTTTTTCATTGCGACGCAGAGTAAGATGTGCGCTATATATAATAATGAAGCCACGTTTCACTTCAGAGAATATTTCTTTCTTAATTTTTTAAAATATATGTAATAATATGTAAATTAATTTTTTTTTATGATTTGTCTCCTATAAAAAATGTTATAAGCTTATTTTTACACTCTGAACTTAAATTTTTGGCTCTTTATCTCCCTTACACAATTTATTAACTCTTTATCTTTTCTAATTTAAGAGATTTGATTCCGTCATGGACTATATAATCAATTTTTTCTATTAATATTGATAGATGATAGTAAAACTATTTAAATTCGAAAGTTTTTATAATTTTTACAAATAAAAATAATAATTAAACCCCCCGCTTATTGGACAATTAATTTGAATTTTCAAATCGAGTTCTAGTTGAATTTTTTCGGATTGAATACAAAATTTCAGTTTCCAGCTGTAAAAACACTCTCCTTGTCCAACTCTATAAACTCTCTTCAATGCTTATTACATAATACATACAAAAATGTTTCTTTTGTCTTTTATGATTAATTAAATCAGTTTAAAAAAACAAGAATATACTACTCATTTCATCGGGAAAAAATATATCTAGTTCTATTTTCACATATATTATAAGAAAATTAGTTAATTTAGTTAAATTAATGATTTTTGTTTGCTGCATTCTAAAAATACCTTCAATTTATTATTATCTTTAAAATAACTATTTGATCTTTTTAATGTAATATTCAAATTATTATTTATGTAAATACTAATTAATTTCAATAATTATTTAAAGTAAGAGTTAAAAAAAATAAATAGACAAATAGATATATTTAATAAAAATATATTTATAATTGAAAAAAATAACTACATTTTAAAAAGGTAAGTGACATATAATATCTAAAAGTTAAAAATGGGAAATAAATCTATTTTTTCCATATGATTGAGTACAATTTAATTAATTTTACGACTGAATAATAAATAACGACATCCTCTTACAGAGCGTTACTCTATATCTGAGAGCAATTCAATAAATTACTTTTGCTGTTTATAAAAAAGTTTTCCAACTTGTTTATATTTTGTCTTATTGGGTTTTAATTAAAAAAAAAAAGGTTAATTACCTAATCTGTTTTTATTTTATTACAACTACCAAACACAAGGAGGAAGCCAACCAGTTTAAAATCGGATATTCTTCTTCGTGTTACGATTGCTGAGATTCAATAATAAAAGACTAGGCTGTAAATATATTAAGTTGATTGTGATCTATTCGGATCTTGAATTAAAAAAAAAAATTGTGTAAGATCGCTAGTTATTTTTAATGAATTGAGCTTGAGATTAATATTGTTACGTGTACGTTCAGAATTTGTGAATGTGTTTATTTAGAAGTTCAAGAATATATTCATTTAAAAACTCACAAACGTATTCGTTTAAAGCTCATTTATATTATATTTTATTATCAAACTCGAATTTTTATTTTTATTAATTAATGAGTCAAATTTGAACTTTTATCATTATTAGTTAACAAGTCGAATTTGAACTAAGCTCGTTAAGCATTATAAACGCTTATGAGCCGAGTTCAAACCACTCATTAGCTTACTAATTTTGAAACAAGCTAATTTTGAGCTCGAATTGTAATAGTTTTAAACGAACAAAGTCCAAACTTTTTAGTATTTGGCTCGATTAGATTAGATTACACTTTTACAAAAGAACAATTAACCGATGCCAGCACATGTATAAATCTTTAAAAAAAAAAAAAATTCCAAATTAGGACTGTAAGTAATAATTTATGGTGAATCCGGACGGATCAGATACCTCTGATTATAACTCCTTTTGAATTCATATTTATAACCGTTATGTTCGATGGTCCAATTAATTTTATATATTATTCTATGAAGGAATTAATAAAATACAAATATTTGAATGAATAAGGTGCAAAAGTCGGTGGAACAAGCAGTTGATCGATAATCTTTGTTGCTAATGTTATCAGCATGATGTGATTAGTTGGATGTACCATACATACATCATGGAGGATTATAAGCCTTACCACCTGATTGGTTGACCGGCCAAAATGAATTCCAACCAGCAATTAAAAACCCTTGAATAACCCTAAAAATTAAAAACCATACAAATTGACTCGCAAATAATCACAAATTGATATTCTTTTTTGTAATTATTCAGATGGATATTTACATAATTTTGTTTCTCATAAATCATAATGTTTATTATTATTATTATTATTATTTCTTTTTTCATTCATATAGAAGATATTTTTTTTTACTGATATATTGGATTTCTACATCGGCAGATGTATAGTAGAAGAGGTGGCATCGATTGAAACAGCCGGCGGTACCAGGGAATTTGTTCTTACTGGGGGCCTATAAACTGGAGATGAAGCCGTGGCGGCCAACCTATAATCGCTAATATCGGATTCAGATGAAGAACGGAAGAATTAGTCGGAGCACCGAAGCTGTCGGATCTTTTAAGAGGTTGTTGCGCATGTACGTCGTCAAACGTTAGTCAGGGCAACAACTGGTTGCACCATCGCAACTGACAAGACTTTCCAGATTGACAGGGGATCGACTTGCTTATTAACTACCAGTTTTTATAGTTTTTGACCAATCTTTGCCATGCCTCTTCTTCAGGAGTCTACGGACCTTTGTTCCGATCAACGTCTCTTCTCGTTGAAGAAAGCATGTATTGAGAGAATCCCAGCAACATAGACACTCATCAGAAATTAATGAACCAAACTGCTCTCAATTAATTTTTTGAATTTAATTGGTACTAGTAAAAGGGTTTTTTCGGGTTTAAATTAATTTCTTATTATTCTACTTTGTTCTTTTTTTTTTAATAAAAATTTTCAAGTTGTTCTCAATATATTTTTGTAAAATTTTCAAAGTATACTCAAGTTATTTCGATATATTTATATGGTATATTCAAAATATTCTCAATAAATTCTAAAAATATTTTCAGAAATATTTTCAATAAATTTATAAAATATTCTAAAAATATTTACAATATATATCTCTACAAATAAATTATAAGAATCAAGTCTAAGGTTTTATAAGAAATAACATAAGTGAAACAACACCTTAGACAATTTATTAATTATTCAATTATTATTCTTTTTTGGTTATTTTTTTGAGAAGAAATGAATCAATATATTATTAAAGTATATCTAATGAATTTTCAAAATATTTATTATATATATATCAAAGGTATTATAAATATTTATCTCATGACTCTACAATGAACTATACGAATTAAGTCTAGAGCTCTATAGGGAATAATACAAACCAAACAGCACCTTAGATGATCTATAAATATAAGAAAAAATTATTATTTATCCTTTATAATTTGACATAATACACTAGTATACTATAAAATTTGAAAATTATACATTTTGCCTCATTTATTTTATTTCAATTAAACTATCTAATTATTTTGTTAAATTTTAAGATATTTACTGTTAGTAAAAAATAATATTCTTTTTTTACTCAATGGAAAAGATACTAGTATAATACATCAAATTTCAAAAAATACTAGTATAATAAATCAAAATTACATAAGATAAATAATATAATTTTTAAACTTTAAAAGTAATAATATATTATATCAAATTATATTAGACAAATCATATAATTTTCAAGTCTTAGTAATATTAGTGTATTATAATAATTTTTCCTAAATATAATTCTTTATCACCCCCATCCGGTTTCCTAAACTGCTATTATTGGAGGAAACTCAAGGCTAATTATGTAAATGATATTAAAATTTATTCTAATTTTTACACTTTATTACCAAAAATTTTTTAAAAACAATTTAATATTAAAATTATATGCATGCCGATGTAATAATTTATTTGCTTAAAATTTTAATTTAAATACTAAATTATAAGATATCAAATTATAACAATTAAAAAATTGGGTATCAGTTAACAAATTATAATAAAATGATGAACTTTACTACCATTCCCACAATTATCCGAAAACCCACAACCTTCGTTTCGAATATTATTATTATTATTTTCTTAGTTCTCTCATTTTACGAACCCTAATTTCAACAACGGCGCCAATTTACGGTTCGATTTTCTGAATCCCTCAGGTAATCCATTTGAGCTTCTTATTCTTCTTCTTCTTCTTCTTCTTTGCCCTAACTTGCTTTTGTATTCGTAACGTACACGAGACGCAATATAACCTTGAATGTGTAAATTGCTTGATTTAGATATATTTTTTTTTATGTGAAATACACTCATCGGGTAGACCTTTTTGAATCGGGGCTCTTTTGGTTTATGATAGCTGTAAGTCAGTTGGTGCGTTGCATATATTACATATTGATTCTGTTTGGCTAGGTAGGGGAATTCCCATATTGCAAATCTGTTCTGTAAATCATGGAGGATGAGAATGAAGTATATTAGGGGCGGCTAGCTCAGTCGAGCTCATATGATTATCCTTTCTTATTAATTCTTGTCTGCGATGCTACTCTCAAAAAATTTATTAATTTTAACTTGAAGGAAAATAATTGAAGTTTTATTTTTATTGTTAATACTGCTAATACTACCACTATTACGACCGCTAGTACTTCTTCTTCAAGATTTTCAAAAGGGTATATATATTTTGCTGCTGATGATTACCTTACCTTCTTATCTAAATAATGTCCGTTATGAAGGTAACGCTATTGAATTAGACCATAGTGAAGAAGAAAACCTTTTGTATATTAGTGAAAGAGCATCTGAGGGACTATATAATTTTGGTTGTAGGTTGGAGTTGCGTGGAATGGCATCTGTCTCCAGTCAGCCACAGTTCCGTCTGACCCAAACCCCATCTAAGGTATTGCATGTGAGAAACTTGCCGTGGGAGTGCACAGAGGAGGAATTGATTGAGCTTGGCAAACCATTTGGTAAAGTTGTCAACACAAAGTGCAACGTCGGAGCAAACAGAAACCAAGCTTTTATACAATTTGTGAGTGTATTTTCATCCCATATTTTGTTTGGTTTTTGAGGTGTGTTTTACCTCTACAATTTACTGATTCCTTCTGTTCTCTAAATTTTTTTAGGCGGATTTAAATCAAGCAATTGCAATGATATCATATTATGCTTCATCATCTGAGCCTGCTCAAGTACGGGGCAAGACAGTATACTTGCAGTATTCTAATGGGCAAGAAATTGTCAACAGGAAAACAGCAGCCGATGTTGCTGGGAATGTATTGTTGGTAACTATTGACGGTGCTGATGCACGCCTCGTCAGCATTGATGTTTTACACCTGGTAAGCAAATGTGAAATTTCTTATGATGGTTAGCACAGGTAATTATATTTCTGAAGGGCTGTACCAATTCTATACTCAAGCTGTAGTTTGTCCTGCTTTGGAAAGCATCATTTGACAATTGACATGAATGTAAATGGATCAGCAGGCCCATGTCAAAGGAATATCTTCGATGGAAGCTTAATGCATTGGGAGAAAGAGCGCATGTGTGTTTGTCTCCTTTCTCCTTTCCTTAACACTGCCTCTTTCTTCCCTACTTTTCCTCCTCAACTTCCTATTCCTGCTGCTGAAATAGTATAGGAAGTTATCATTTCTTTTCTCCTGTGCACCCAGCCATCTTTAATTCTAGTGATCTGTATACTATAGGGTATTGTTCATGATGTATATATCCTATGTTGGTGCTCGTTTTATATCATATAATAACTAATATTCAATCAATGCAATACTTTATTCTGTAAAACCATGATGCAGCAGGAATTTGCTGATGTCCATCGGCGTTTCTGCTGGTGAAAACTTAAGATTTCGTTATATATTTTTTCTTAAATATTTTAGTATTGCTGGGATTCGTTAGGAGGATTACTAATTTCACATGATCTTGATTTTTACTGCATTTCTTCCTTAAATGGATAACGGAATCTGCTACTTTGCATTGCGCTGTTGTCCATAATATTTGAGTTTTTTCCCATTGCAATAAAGATTCTGATTTTGATTGCTTCTTATATGCCATTTTATGTTTGTTAAAAATGGTTGATATAGGTGTTTTCTGCATTTGGATTCGTGCATAAGATTACTACCTTTGAGAAGACGGCTGGGTTCCAGGTATATATTTACGAGCTAATCTTTGAATTTTAACTCTAGTGCCTGTTGGCCTTCAAACAGAATCTCATTTTAGGCTTTGATCTTTTCAGGCATTGGTGCAATTTTCTGATACAGAAACTGCTTCTTCTGCAAAAAATGCACTTGATGGAAGAAACATCCCTAGGTGACAGTTGTATTAAATTTTGGCATGGTATATAGTCCAACTGCTATGGATATGTAGCTTTAGATGTTTGTACCCACTAATTCGAAATTGATACCTGTAAAGCAGTTTAGGAGGATAGTTTGTGGTTTATAATTTGTGACAAACTTCTGATGGACCCTGACTTTCAGTGCCCCAATTGGTCTAATTTGTTAAGTTTGGAGAATGCCAACGTTTTTATTCTAATAGAACTACGCTTTTGAGTTTGACCATGAAATGGTGGTTATCAGATAAATGTGCCCCACTGATGCTGCTCTTGGGTTTTCTTTTCCTTGATGATCTTTTGGTTCATTTTATGTTTGTATTTGTTTTAATTTATATCTTAGTTGGCTGAACTTCTGTTATCTGATATATCAGGTATCTTCTTGCTGAGCATATTGGAGCATGCACCCTTAGGATCACTTATTCTGCTCATACAGATCTGAGTGTAAAATTCCAGAGCCACAGGAGCAGGTAATCCTTACACCTGCCCCACATATTCTTCGGAGAACAGGGTTACTGCCTTTACAGATGTGTCTCCTCTCTTATGCCTGTCATTGTTTATTTGTAATTTTGTTCGAATCTTACTTTGGGATCTTATCTGTCACTTTTCCCTTAATCAGTTTCCAGAATATCATTATTCTCTCATTTGGTCATCACTATGTACTAATTTTTGGCAATTTCGCTCTTTGTGATTCAGGGATTACACCAATCCAGGCCTTCCTGTTGCACCTTCAGCTATGGATGGAGGTGGTCTGGTAAGGCGCTAGAATCAATATTATGGCTTCTAAAATGTGGCTTTCTGAGAACCTGTTGTAAAGACCTCTCGATTTGCATGTGTTGCATTTATGAGCCATTGCACTGGCCAGCATATGTTTGTTTTAGTCTTTGAATGCTTATGTCTGATTATCTTTTTCAGTCTAGTTGTACTCTTTATGTCAGATCTAGAACTTGTTATGCATGTAGTTTCTTCTCTCTATGCACAGTAGCATAGGGTGGCAACTTGACCATGGCCATGTGGACTGGACAAGATATCCAGTTGGTTGCTTCTCTTAACTTCTATTAGCACATATGATTGATTGTTGCCCTATTGATTTTATACCTTCATTTAGATTAAATATGACTTCTTTTATTGCAGTTCATTGTGGGTCTTGATGGGAAAAAACTAGAACCAGAGAGTAATGTTCTTCTTGCATCTATAGAGAACATGCAATATGCTGTCACCTTGGATGTTATACACATGGTATTAGCAATCTCTAATGAATTTGAAGATTTTTTTTTTAATCACTTCATTTGCCTTTCTCAAATTAATAACTTTTTGTTCCCTAATTTTGTCCAAGGTTTTTTCTGCTTTTGGACCTGTCCAGAAGATTGCAATGTTTGATAAGAATGGTGGACTTCAGGCTTTAATTCAGTACGCTGGTACTATTCGAACTTATTTATATTCTATGTTAATGGAGCTCATAGGCATTGTTGTTTCTTAGGAATTATAGTTGGCAAGGGTTGCCTAACTTTTGGTGGCTGATATCAATTCACTCTAACATTTGCTGTTAGGGGACCATTATTGTTCCATTCTGGTGTTAGTTTGACGCATTCTGATAGCCGGTTCTTAGGATTCATGAGAAAAATAAATTCCCTTTTCAGGGTATTTCATTTAAGCCCTGCTTTATATTTCCCTGTTAACTGTGTGGCTTTTCAATAATCTATGGAAAAAGATAGGGAAACCCTTTTTTTCCGCTGGAGTACTCTATTGGCTTTAATTTTGCCAAAAGTTAGGGGAATCAGATATCCAAAGATAACTTCTTTTTTTTTTCCATCCTGCTGCAATCCATAAAAAAAAAAAAAAAAAAAAGAATGCACAGAGACGGATTGGTTGGGAGGAAGGAGGAGAAGAAAGATAGTCTTTATTTTTCTTCTGTTACTTTTAGGCATAGTTGAAACTCTACATCATTGTCATTGTTCATGAATATATAGAGTTCCACACTCAAAAAGTGTGTAAACTTATCATTTTGTTGGCTGCATCAAGAAAGATGGATTTCAGATTCATCAAATTCTAAATGTAAATTAGGCCATTGATGGATCCATGGATTGCAGATGTTCAAACTGCTGTTGTTGCCAAAGAAGCATTGGAAGGACACTGCATCTATGATGGAGGGTTTTGCAAACTTCACATCTCATATTCACACCATAAGGATCTTAGTATAAAGGTACCTAAAATCTTACTTGAAAATGCAAATTCTGTGTGTTTATTATTTCAGCAAGTTGTGTGTTGTTAGCCTAGAGGAAATTGTTTTATGATTGATCAATCCCTTGAAATCTGTAAGAAAGGTTTTTAATCATTGATTTTGTTATAATGTGTTTTGATATTTTGGTCAAACCGTCAAAGACTTGTTGATCATAGCTTGATATGCTGATTGCAGGTTAATAATGATCGGAGTAGAGATTATACACTCCCAAATATTGGTATGATGAACCCGCAGCCTTCTATTCTTGGGCAACAGCCTGTTCCAACAGTTGGTCCTCCTGCTCATCCATATGGTATTGGTCGGGGAGCTCCGTATGCTCCACCTACAGGGCATCCAGCAATGTCTCAACCTTCAGCTGGATGGGCTGCTGGCCTTCCCCCAGTACCCCATTCTATGGCTGCACAGATGAATAATCATGCTTACTTGCCACCTGGAAGTATGCCGCCACAAGTAGGCCCAGGAATGATTCAAATGCCAGGCCATGCTAGTGTTCCCCAGGCTGTCACAATGCCGCCTTACAGACCTGGTCATATGCAATAATAGCATGTAGTTTCTTTAGTAGTTTCATTTATCAGTTTCATGATCAACAACCTGCAAAAATAGATTGCCATTTGAAGAAGGGGGCAGCCTGCAACCTGTGGAGATCTCTAGTTTTGAGAGCAGAATCGTTTTGAAGTTTTTGTAATCTTTCAACAATTTCGTAAGGTGATATTACATATACTGGGGACATGAGAACCTTTTATAGTTCCAGCAAAGCTCTGAACGTTGGATATTCATATTTTATGGTATTGCGAATATTTGTAATGCCCGCTTATCGTTTCGTTTAACTGGCTAAATTGTCAATGCTGAATTATCATTGAGGGAAATTCTGTATTCTTCTTTGAAGCTCAGGTAAACCCGCATGAGTGTTTCATTTTGCAATAGTAGGGGTCCTTTTATGATTGTGAATAAATTAGGTTCCATACTATGCATGCTATTGTTGTATGTGCCTTGATCGGGTCCAACAGCCTTATTTTTCCTATTTTTTGATGCTTTTGCCTTTTGTCGTCTATTTTAGGGTTTATATTTAACGCAACTTTTACAGCAAATGAGAAATATGTAAAATTGAATTTTCCCTCCCTTTCACGTTAACAATAGTATCCATCTCTATCTCCTGATGGGGATTTTAATCTCGTTAAAACTGTTGATTTCATGTGTTAATTAACCTATTTTCATTTGTTTTAATTCCAACAATGTGTTATAATTTACGTGCTGAAAGGAAGAAAGGTTGGGAATTTCCAATTTTCATTTCTTCTTAGTTTTTGCAAAGCAAAGCCGAACAGCTGAACATGTATAAATAAACAAATAAATAGAAACCGGGGAAGTAAAATTGAGAAGAGTTAAGCACGAAAAAAACCCAAACTTCACGCAAAGTCAGAGTACCACAAAGCCGGCGCCAATTTCAATCGAGATAAGATTAGATTACTGCTTCTCAAGTCTCCTTGCTGTCTCTCTCACTCCCATCTTGTGGCTCTTAAACTCTCTCCTTCTCTCTTCACCCTCAGAGCAAGAGACACACAGGGAAGAGAAAGAGAGAGACAGTGTGCGTTTGTTTGGATAGAGAAGAGAAGAGCATCTCCTGATAAACCCTAACCAACAAACAATGACTATTTCTTTACAAGCTTCTCTTCTCTGCAAGCCTTCCCCTTCTCTCACTTGCTATTCTCCCTTTAAACAACAACGCCTTCACTGCTCTCTATCCTCTCCTCGACGCCACCACCACCACCATTCTCTTCTCTATCTTTCTAATCTCTCCTTTTTTGCTTCTTTGAATTCAAGATTCTATATACTTCCTCTCTCGCTCTCTTGTGCATTGCCACCAGAAAATATAAATTTGAATCCGGAATTATCTTCTTCGGGATTCAATTCTAGTTCTGATTCCACTGAATCAATAGTCAACGAGTTCAGCTCTGGTCATACTTCTATTGTTTCTAGCCTTGAAGGGTCCAGAGCTGATGAACTTGGCGGCGGGAGTTCCGGAAAAGAGGATTGGGAGAATGTGGTGGAGACCGAAGGGAGGACTGATAATTTATTGCAAAAAGAAGATGTAACTAGCAAATTACCGTTTCTGGTGTTTCTGATGGGCCTCTGGACGACGGCGAAGAAAGGATTGGAGAAGCTTTTGGCTTCTGATTGGTTGAGTTGGATGCCATTTTGGCACCAAGAGAAGCGATTGGAGCGCCTTATTGCTGAGGCTGATGCCAATCCCAAGGACGCAGGGAAGCAGAGCGCTCTCTTGGCCGAGCTCAATAAGCACAGGTTAGGCATTTGTGTAAGTTTTTTAGCTCTTCTGATTACTTAAATGTTTGGCTGCTGAGGAAGCGGTCAAGGAAATGACTTCAATTATTTTCTTTTTTTATCTTGTTTTTATTAGCCCTGAGTCTGTAATCAAGAGGTTTGAACAAAGAGAACATGCAGTGGACAGTAAGGGAGTTGCTGAATATCTTCGAGCGCTTGTGGTCACTAATGCTATCGCGGATTATCTTCCAGATGAACAGTCTGGAAAGCATTCCAGTCTTCCTGCCTTGGTAATTTAAAGTGCCATATAATGTTTCTAGACATATATCATTTGCCTTTTTCAATTACCTTCCAATTCGCACAAAGATAAACATCCATTTATATTGGTTTTCTCCTTTTAAAATTATACTTGCAGCGAATTTTATGGTATTTTGTTTTGCCTTATTCAATTTGTTGTTGGTTTATTTTCTAACATAATAATTTGTATATTTTTACTTGTAGTTACAAGAACTGAAGCAGCGTGCATCTGGAAACACTGATGAGCCGTTTATGAATCCTGGCATATCTGAAAAGCAACCATTACATGTGGTGATGGTGAGAATTAACAAGAAATCGTTATCCTAGCCGCTCTGCTTGTGGATGGATATTGTTTAACACAATGTACAATGGTGTTAGAGAGTGAATAATAGTTTTTTTTTTTAAATTAATTTTAGTTGTAATCTTTCATAGGTTGACCCTAAAGTGTCTAACAAGTCACGATTTGCTCAAGAGCTCATCTCAACTATATTATTCACTGTTGCGGTAGGATTGGTTTGGTATGACTTCTTCTGTTTTGTCAATTATATCCAATAGCAATTATCTTTATTTTACCTTTTTCTTTGTCTTGGAAATTTCACCCTTTCATGCACAAGCAGAATGGTTGCTTGTGCATTCTTGAGTCTGTACTCTTCTCATATACAGAAATTGTTTCCAGGGTAATGGGTGCAGCTGCACTTCAAAAGTATATTGGAGGACTGGGAGGAATAGGAACTTCAGGAGTGGGCTCAAGTTCTTCTTATGCACCTAAGGAGTTAAATAAAGAAGTTACGCCAGAGAAAGTAAGTGTCAACAGTTTCTGTAGTGTTTTATAATGTTGCCAATATTGCTTGATTGCACTATTGTATTTCCTGTTGGAGGTACACTTAATAGAGATCAAATCGAATATGTTTGAAATATCAGGTTGGAATAACAGAGAAATTAGTAGATTTGTGTCTCACATTGAAAGCATTTAATTGGGTGTGAAAATAAAACACATTGGTAAAACAGGCAAAACTCCGCGGTTATGATCTTAATTTCCAAATTGTCTATAAGAATGATATTTCATTTTGTAACTGATTACAATTTATAAATATTCAACCATAGGTAAAGAAAAGTTAAACTCTATACTTAATGTATTTGTTTGATTTGATTGTAACTGTTGGTTACTGGTTTTGTTGCAGAATGTTAAAACCTTTAAGGATGTCAAAGGTTGTGATGATGCAAAACAGGAGCTTGAGGAAGTAGTGGAGTACCTCAAGAACCCAGCAAAATTTACTCGCCTTGGGGGAAAGTTGCCAAAGGTTTTTGCCAAATGTTCCTGGTTACTCTAGAGTCTTAAACCAATTTCTTTTTCCGGAATTTAGATGAAACTCAAAACTTTTATGATTTTCTAATTTAGTGAAAGTAGGCAATACGATGGATCAAGTTTATCTTCCTCTTATTTGCATATCAAATCTGCCTTTGAAATTAAATGCTGCTTCTTGATAAATTTGAGGGGTATCAATGAATAATTTCTTCAGAATCTGGCAATCCTTCACATTGAAGTGTCTTGAAATTTGGCTTAAGTAATTCTGGAAAAAAAATAGAGATAAAACATGTATGGTTAACATGGATTTTCAGATATTGGCTGTGAATATTCTACATAGGGAATCCTCATATAGGGGTGAAAAAATGAGTGATGGTAGATAATTTATTCTATCTATCTGTGTGTGTGTGTGTGTGTGTATATATTAGATGCTCTTTTTTTTTTGTTTTTTCCCCCTGCATAGGATTGTTCAGGATCACTTTAATTATTAGAAGTTAAAGGTTTGATGAATTGTTTGGGTCATTAGACATGACTGCCTCTATGCAAGAATAACTCACACAAAGGCTCTGGAGGAAGGATATACAGGCTAAGGTTTGGGATCCTAATTTGAGAATGCATAGTGTGCATAGTGTGTTGCTCTTCATATGTAAAATTTCTAGAATGTGTTACTGTACTTTTCTTAATCATGTAGCAGCCAACTATTTATTTAAGAATCATTTATGTTCCTTTATTTACATTTTCTTTTATGCTATTCATCATGTGCAGCTTGGAAATTAGGTTCCGATTGCATCAGCGAACACAGCTTGCTTTGTTGTTTGAATTATCTGTGTTTTTTTTCTGCTTAGTTTTTCTGAAATAATGCAAGTTAATTCCTACTGTTCAGGGAATTTTATTGACAGGAGCACCAGGGACAGGAAAAACATTACTTGCTAAGGTAACGTATTTCCTTATATCTTATTGTGAATAGTTTGGCATCTAGTACTTATGTATTATTAGTTTTAAATCAGAGGTGTATTTTGAGTTATTAAAATTGAACTGCATTAAAAGCTCCTAGATGGACAAAAGCTTGGTTTTTCAGATTTATATGTTTCACCACACTAAAATGAAGGTTTATAACAATGATAAAGATGTTATACAAATAAAGTTCATTAGAAAAAAAGTTAGCCTTACTCTGTCATTTCTCCTTTATGTATTGCACCAAAAGATTGTTTGAACAAAACAATTATTTAGTTTGTTTCTATTGCCCCTAGATCCATAGTTCGTAAAAACTAATCTCTTTATTTTTTACATGATATTCTGATAATGGCTTTTTCTTTTTTCCTGATTTTATAATTAATATTAAGGCTATTGCTGGAGAAGCTGGCGTACCTTTTTTCTATAGAGCAGGATCTGAATTTGAGGAAATGTAAGTCTTTCTTTTTTTTTTTTTCCTATGCTTGGTGAACATTTTTGCTAGGCTAAAAAAGTTTTGGTCTACTCCAGATCTGACAAGAGGATCTAACAGTTGTAACCTTTTATGATTTTTATACAAATCAAATTCCTAACATAACAACTGAGAACATCAAGAATTATTTAGGTTGTGCTGTGATGCACTTGCAATGTATCACTTATGTTATCCTTTATTCAACTTTAGTGCTCATATATTGCCTTTATGTGGATATCACCGGAGAACTCATTTCTATCCCTCATCATTAAGTAAAGTTATATAAATCTTTTCAGATTGTTGCATGTGTCACAGTATTCTTTTTGTGGTCATAATCATGTTACCTTTTCTTTGGCACGCTTGTTCCTGAAGTGTGCCATTTAACAAGTATAAAGTGGAATAGAATTTTCCAGGCCTTGCTTCTGTGTGAGAAGTTTTTTTGTGTAATTTTGCTGCTGGCTTCATAATCGAACATGACTGATTTCTTGTCCTCCGCTGCTAAAAAGAAGGTCGCAGCTTGCCACCTGCTTGTGCTAAAGTTTGTTTCTCCAATATGTTGTTCATGTGAAGAATAAATATGACAAAAACAATCAGGTGGTTGACCATTCAGGGATGCTTAAAAATGCCTTGCCAAGTTTTTCTTGCATACTATTTTGCCACTCCTGGATACTGACTTGGCTTGTATTTTTCTGAGTTTTTGAGTAGCATATAACCAGCAGCTCTCTCTTTCCATTGTGATACTAAAAGTTTGCAAGTTGCTTCTTATTTCATCTAGATGTTAAAAAACTAACAATATGGAAGTTCATTGCATGTATGTGTTTATTTTGGTTGTTGATCTCTCCAAATACCTGTGATGACATCTGGAGTTTAGTTGAAAAATACTTTGCTGAATATTTTTTTTCTCTCATTTCACTACCTGTATTGCAGGTTCGTCGGAGTTGGTGCTCGCCGTGTGAGGTCCTTATTTCAAGCAGCTAAAAAAAAGGTGTGCCATCTTCAGTGCTTTATTTATTTATTTTATTTTTACAATTCAGTGGGAGAACAATAACTCAAGACAGGGAGAAGAAAAGAATAAAATGAAATAAAACAAGAAATACATCTTATAATTCTCTGGATAACCACAACAATTAGTAATTTGGTCAAATATTCTTTCAACTCTTTTGTTTACCCATTTTCTGTATTGGTCATTAAATTGTGGCATAATTTCAAGAACAAAGTAAAAGGAAGGTGCAAACTTAATTTCCATGGTCACTTGCATACATGCCCCTTTTAGTTAATATCTATTACCAAATATAGTCAACTCTTTTAAATTCTAATGCTACAATATTGATGCCAATATGGTGATTTCTTAATGTCAAAATTCTAATTTCATAGGCTCCTTGCATCATTTTTATTGATGAAATTGATGCGGTTGGATCTACAAGAAAGCAATGGGAAGGACATACAAAGAAAACGCTGCATCAGCTACTAGTTGAAATGGATGGTTTTGAACAGAATGAGGTACATGTGACCAAGCTGAAAATTTCTGACTCTTGCACTGTAAATGAGTTAATTAGCACAGTTATGAATTTTGTATAACTCCGTCTACAGGGTATAATATTGATGGCCGCAACAAACTTGCCAGATATTCTTGATCCAGCTTTGACCAGGCCTGGTAGATTCGACCGGCATGTAAGTCCTTTTGTTGTCATATCTCTTAGTTTAAATTCTGGTACTTGCATAATCTTGATATGAAATTCTTCTTCTTTATAATTGAACTGTTGATACTTCTTTCTGTGCTACAAATTGTCTTGTCGATTGGTGTCCATATGGTTTATTTCAATAGATCCTGATACATTTTTTAGGAGTTATTAGACCTATCAGAGTGCTAGCCTTTTAATATGCTATTGATGGGTTCTCCAAATTTTATTGGAAACATAACAGCCGCCTTTCTCAGATTGTTGTTCCAAATCCAGATGTGCGTGGTCGTCAAGAGATTTTAGAGCTATATCTACAAGATAAACCCTATGCAGATGATGTGGACATCAAAGCAATTGCCCGTGGTACTCCAGGTTTCAATGGAGCAGGTGAGTTATTAAACTGAAGTATAATGTGTTATAGGATTTGTTTTTGTACTTCCCAACATTCTGTCAGATATTACCAATGAATTGTTCCTTTGGTTCTTTCTATAAGATCTTGCGAACCTAGTCAACATTGCTGCTATTAAAGCTGCTGTTGAAGGTGCTGAGAAGTTAACTGCTACACAGTTAGAGTTTGCAAAAGACCGGATAATGATGGGTACTGAGCGCAAAACTATGTTCATATCAGAAGAATCAAAGAAGGTCCGTATATATCAATCGTGCAGTCATTACTCTAGATTAGGATTTGAAGAATTGCCATAACCAGTGACGTTTCAAATCGTACTTTAGAACCCAATGTTTTGTGTTCAATCTGTTGTGGCTTAAGCTGAAATAATTCTCGAGCTTTTTTTTTCTTTTCCCTTTCCCTTCCAGCATGCAGATGACACTGTAATTCCCCAGCATAAACTCCTTACTACAAACCATCCATTCAGATTCATTATTGTTAATTTTTGACATCACCACATCTTTTCAGTTGACTGCATATCATGAAAGTGGCCATGCCATTGTAGCCTTCAATACTGAAGGTGCACATCCAATTCACAAAGCCACAATAATGCCACGTGGATCTGCCTTAGGAATGGTGACCCAGTTACCTTCTAGTGATGAGACGTCAATTAGCAAGAAGCAGCTATTAGCTCGTCTTGATGTTTGTATGGGGGGAAGAGTTGCAGAAGAGCTCATATTTGGTCAGGACCATATTACTACTGGAGCAAGTAGCGATCTTCATACAGCCACCGAACTTGCCCATTATATGGTAAATACTTACATTTGCAAATGATATGCTTTTCACTATCCTATAAAATGTGTGGTTATATTTATCTCATACTTTTTTTTACCTTGCCAAAATATTCACTTTTTTCCCTGGTAATAGCTTCAAAATAATGATAAATTTAAGTGAACATCTTAAGTTATTCAGTCTGCCATGTTTCTAAAATTCCAACCCAGTTTATCTGGTAAACGTAGAAATCAAAAGCAAACAAACATCTTATTGCTTGATGTTGTTATTGTTCTAAGGTATCAAGTTGCGGGATGAGTGATGCAATAGGGCCTGTTCATATCAAAGAGCGGCCAAGTTCAGAAATGCAATCACGGATCGACGCTGAAGTACACTTCCAAACTTTTTGCTATAATTATGACAATTTTTTTTTAAAAAAAATCTGAAATGTTTTAATTATTTGTTTAGGTGGTAAAACTCCTAAGAGAGGCATATGACCGAGTAAAAGCCCTACTGAAGAAGGTCCGTTTTTTCAGATTCTACACCTGTTTTTTTTCTGACTCAAGTCCCCAAACTTGTGTTCTATTATTCAGTTTAATCTTCTTTTTAGATAGACATGTTGCATAATCGTGAATTATCTCATGAGCTTAGCTAGGTCTTTGACTTGGGGGAAATCATCTCTGTTACACCTGTGGCACTATCATTTGCTGAAGTCAACGTTCTATTTCATTTATTGATGTCAATGCATATTCTCAGAATCACCAAGTCTGTTTTGCTTTTTCCAGCACGAGAAGGCATTACATGCACTAGCAAATGCTCTTTTGGAGTATGAAACACTAAGCGCAGAAGAGATCAAGCGTATTCTTCTTCCATACCGGGAAGGAAGGCTGGTTGAGCAACAAGAAGAACAACAAGAAGAAGGGGATCTTGCGTTGGTTTAATCATGTAACCTAGTCAACCAGAGGGGAAGGCTCTGTACATTGTATTTAAAGCAGTACAGGTGATTACTTATATAATTTCTTCAAATTTTCCCCTTTCATGTGTGCATGAGGTGTGTAATAGAAACTCTATTACTACAACCTTAAGCATCCTTAAAGCAATCCGCTCTGTGTTCTAACAAACAAGCAGAAATCATGGAGAAGTCGTGTACTATTTCAAAATTACATGTCTTTTTAAACATCGCTCTACTTGGGGTGAAATTTTGGACATATATCTAATGTTATAGGAACACTCAAATTTATTTTACTCCTTATAAACAGTTATTTTATTACGAAGCTGATTGTAGGGATAAACATTCAATAAAGTTTACATCGTTGCGGTTCATGATTTGGATTTTGGACATTAACCCCACCGTAAAAAGCAGTATTTTTCTGGCTCCCCATTTATTTTGTTGACAAGACGAGTTGATTCCGGTAGTTATTTTGGTTCGTTATCAGTTGGAATACTACTAAATCCTGCAGACTCCCTTCCGAGATGAAGTGGCATATTGTTCACCTTTAGAAGCAACTATTTATTTATAGGAATTACGGCCTTCAGATTGATTAGACTTCAGATACCATTTTGGTGTAACTTTTACCCTAAAATGGTGTACTTGAGGTCTACTATAGCTACACCATACTATGTTTAGTACTTGAGGTCTACTATAAAAGTTGAGGTTATGGAGAACAAATTGGTATGCAGCGAATGATTAAGAGCATTTCCAACCCAAAATACCATACCATTTTGGTGCAACTTTTACTCTAAAATGGTGTAGCTACAGTGAATTTACTTTCAATTCATTGCACCATTTTTTACACCAAAAAGAATATTTCATATTTATTTCTAATTATGCATTATTTATTTTCATTTTTTACACTAAAAAAGTACAATTGATGTAGCTATAATGCCACACCAAATTTGATATAATACTGTAGCAGATACTATTTTTAACACCAAAATGATGGTGTTGGATTAGAAAAGGAGGACTCACCATCATTTTTGTCATATCTGATTTTCACACCAAAATGTTGTTTCTTCTGAGATTGCAATTTATTCACTGAAGCATTTTCTAAGATATTCAATTTCTAAATTCCAACCACTATGGTCATATAATTAGGAACCAAACATCCTGATTTTTCAATAATACACACCATTTTTTAATTTAAAAAAAGAAAAGAAAAAAAATTTATCTGCATTTATTACAAAAAACACCCGAGTGGGAAAAAATAAAATAAAATTCAAAAGCAACTAAATGCAGCTAATTTTTTCAATTTTGTAGCACAAGATAACGGCAAATAAGATATCCAAGAACAAGGATATGGAAATATACATACCTCTCTATTTTAGTTCACGTTTTTGAACAAAAGTTCATTTAAGACCCTATGTATTTCATTAAACCAAACTTCTGAACCTGCACCTATGGCTATAAAGGACAAAAGGAGAACACACAACAATTCCTTCCAGCACACATATATACAATATAAAGTTACCACCATGGACAAAACTGGATATAATAAAGAGATAACCTAGTTTGCAAGTATCTTTTTTTCACTACTCTTTTCATTCACAGCAGGCACCCAGCAAACAGTTTACGAAGTGAGAAAACACAACAGCGGTGTTCGGAAGATGGAAGAAAGTACTACTGCCAGTCAGTATCCGGAACTTTTGACATACAAAAGTGCTGGAAGCTTCATCCTTGACAACCATAGCCCTTCGCAACATCTCCACTGCCCAAGTCCTCAGATGCCATCAATGGGCTCAGTCCGGTCTTGCACTGCGAGCCGCTCGGAGATGTCAGCTAGCGATTTCAGATTGCACTTGATCAGAGCTTCTACAAAATAGCAAGTCTCATCTTTGGTATTTCCATCGGGCACATCCACCACAAATGACTCAATCACCAGAGTCCCTGGTCGTCCGTCAATGATCTCTGGGTGGAGGGAAATAATTGAAGAATAGTTCTGGGGCAAAACAAAATATATTGCAAAATAAAATTGTCAAGTTCAGGTTAAATTTCGAAAAAAGAAGAAGAAAAATAACTCACAACGCTCAAGCTCCAGAATAAAATCTTGAACCTTCCATAGATACGATTTAATTACATTAAACCAGCAATAAATTTCTATTAAGAAAAGAGTTCACAAGACATTGGGAAAGAAAATACTAATCAAATTGCATTTTTGGACCGCATCCAGGTAAGACATTATACAACATATAAAACTGAAAAATGAAAATCCTCAAAATCTGGTTTCTATTGCCAAATGTAATATAATTACAACCACTTCGGTAGATACTCTGTACTACATATGCTCGCAAACTTACAAAGAGCAGTAAGTTATAATGCTTTTGATGGAATTACTAAATGAAAAAATTAACAGTTTCACGAAACTGATGCCATACCTTAAGTCTGTGATCCCCGCCAATAATCCTGATGCTGAGTATATGCTCATCATCATCAAGAAACTCCAATCTTTCAGTACTTGTAGTCGCAGGAAGGCCAGATTTTACATCAATTTCTCTAAGACTTCCAATCTGAAGATTCCCATGCGCAACACACCTGCTAATGAAAGGCTTGTACTTCTGCGGTTGATCAAATCTCCTCACCAAAGACCAAACCTATCAATAAAATAAGACATGATTAGAAATGATGAGTAACCCCTGTTGTGTAAAAGTCAATTTCACAAAAAAACTAGAATCCATGATGATTCTTGAAGAACAAATTGCTTCCATTCATTGTGGATATTATACTTCAACAAGGATTCTCCAATATTAACAAACTAGTACATTGGCAAAAAGAAGAGATGAAAAAATAAAAATTTTAGCTCATGTTTCATGTCATTCATTTATACAATAGAACTCAGCTAAATTAATAATCATGCTGTGCGCATTCATACTGGAGAATATTGCTTCATACTAAATAGTGAATATCAAAACTAAAAATTTATAGTAGTTCACTTTCATTATTCTACAAGAGTGTACAATGGGCACTTTCATTAAATGATAATAAGTCATAACTGTTTCTCATATAAACCACAAGAAATCTGAAATACATGTAAGAAACTACGGCAAACAAAAGAATTAAAAATTTACCACTAATATTCATCCAACCATGTTCAACTCCCTCATTTTCCTCTAAGGATGAAAAACAAAATAAGATTATCAGCTGCTCATCTCTAATTAAAACTATATACTCAACTGTGCAGAAAGATTTATACCCCAACTGTAATTTTGCAAATACCAACCAATTACTTGCATGTGTATGTGTTTGATAAATCCAAATCCTTATCCATCTTCTATTTTTCTCAACTTTATCTGCATGCGACCAGAAAATCAAAAGGGAAGTCCAATTGTCAGACATACATATTATATCAGTCTAGCACCAGATAATCTAAAGACTAGAGAGGGAGAGAGACGGAGACAGAAACCATAGATCGAGATCAAACACTCGATACAAAAATGGATGATAAATTAATTTTAAAAAAAAAATCACACCATAACCTTGCACGCCAATTCCTCAATCAAAGTATGAAATATATCAAGAAATTAAGATAAAACCTGGAAAAATTGTAATTGAACAAGGAGGAGAGATTTTACGAGAGGAACAGGGGCTTTGATATGCTTAATGAGGGCTGAGCTACACTGATGGTCAGCATGATCGTGTCTATGGTGCTTCCTAACATATTCACTCTCTACACATCCATTTCCCACCGCTGTCCCATTACTTCGACTACTCATTTTCGCTTTTTTTCTTCTTCACTTTCGTTTGCTCTTGCTTTCTCTTCAAGCCAATCGCGTCCTTATCTTTTTCCCCGAGCAAGTAGAATCGTTACATACAGAGAGAAAGAGAAAGGAAATGACGCACAGCAACCGCTTTCCAAAACCCTGAATCGCCGGGATCGCTGCTCCAACCACAGGCCAACGATGATTCCCCGTTGACGAACGTTGTGAATAAAAGAGAAATAAGAGAGATTTATTTCTTTGTGTGCATATATAATTTTTTTAAGAGAAGAAAAGAGAGCGTACGCGGTTCACCGCCATAGACGAACTACTCCAAGCCTCCCTGGACCTTAGTCTCACCTGAAAAATTGAAAAAAAAAAAAAAAAAACGATAAAAGAAATATATATATTCCATTTATAAAAATAAAACATCTTCCTGTACCGGTTTTTGTTACATTGATTTGACACAGATACCCTTGGAGTTGAATGTAATAACGAAAGAGCCATATTTTGTCGTATTATAGTCAGTCATATTATTTATATGACGAAAGTAGCCTTATTTTATCAATTTGCTTTGCTCGGAAAACATAGCGAGCTTTGTATTTTTTTTTATGAAGAAATTTCGTTGATATGCAATTCGTTCGTGATAAATTAAAAAATAATAATAATACTCCTTCAATCCTAAATTAATTTTTTTTTCAAATAAAAAAATTTCAATTAATTTTTATTTTTATATATCCAATATAATATTATTTTTTTTACCATTTTATCCCTATATTAATTTTATATGTACTTTTTATTCTTTTTTAAATACATTTATAGAAGGGTGTTTATTATTAATTTTGGAAAAATTAAATTTTTTAAAAAATTATATAGTTTTAATTTTTTTGAATTTAAAAATTATTTTTGAATAAAAGTATATAAATAAATATTTTTTTCAGAAACAAATTTTTAAAAAATAATTTATAAAAAATTAAAAATATTCTTATGAAATACTCAATAATAATTTTAAACAATGTAAATTAAAAAATTAAAAAAAAAAAAAAAGAAACCTAGTTTAGAATAGTTATTTTGCGGTTATGAGGAGAAAGTGGTCCATTCAATTATGGTGGTTGTGATGTGATGAGATATTAATTGGCTTCGCATTTGGGGAGTAGTTAGCAGCATTTATGTAATCACTTTATTATCGGCTAATTCACAATTAAAGCTTCGGTGTTTCGTCAATTGTCCACTTCAGCTATTGTGCACCCCCAAACGCCAACAACCATT
>CATIWF010059927.1:0-14326 GCA_949630135.1 Balakata baccata | reverse complement strand
TTTTTTTTTTTTTAATGGGAAGAGCAATGTGGTTTTGTTGTCTTAGGAAGTGATACTGCGTTCGCAAGATAGGTGTTCTTTAGATTACAGTTATTTGCTCTCCAATGGGTGGGATTCTTGTGCTGTGATTTTTGTTTGTCAAATGAGATTGCGTCTGTTCTAATAATTCAGTACCGTTCCTGTGGCAATTGATGACTGTTACAGTGAGTTTACATTATTCAGTGTAGATGCTGATTGGTGATATCGGAATTTCAGTCCCAGGAATAGGCATAAAGAGAAACACTCTTTCATGGTATTGCTATAGCGTTTCCATTCATGGGGATTAGTTCAAGCTCATTATTGTATCAAAGAGTACTATAGATTTGAATGCTTCAATTCAGGAATAGCCTTTTGTCTTTGAATTTATGGAACTTGCTGCCTTGGGGCTTTCTGTGGTGGAAATTGATGCAAAGGGAAAAATAAGTGTTGTAGAATTGGTTAGTACTTTTTTCATTGTTTTGGAGCACAAATGGATTTGTGGATTGTTGGAGCAGCTGCTGCTGCTGGATGCATTGCTAAATCCTGGCAAAATGTTTCGAGGGATAGGGAAAGTTTTTCAGAGTCTGGACCCTCCAGACATGAGAAGAATGAAAACCCCAGCTGTCCCACCCACCACAGATTGAGTCAGAAAAAGAAACTGACTGAAGATGCTTCTGCTTCTACAGAAGACAGATTTTTGGATGCATATAAGTTAGACGATGCTTCAGAAGCAGAAATTTCTATCAGTGGTTATGTTGAAAACCTTGGAAGTTTGGCAAATTCTGATGATAAAAATATACTCTCCTTGTCGTGCTTACCAGTTGGCTTCTCAACAAATGAAATCCTGAAAGAAAATGATGGTGGAAATAGATCAACCAGTGATGTGGGTAATAATTCTAGTAGGACTTGTACTGGTGAAGTTGACTTCTCTCATGTTTCCACAAAGAAAAGAAGCTCTCTTACAACCAAATATGGCGATTTTATTAAACCTTTGAGTTCCCTGGAAAGTTGCCTAATGGCTCAGTTGTACACGGAACACTCTAAAATGGAAGACTACATGTTTAGGGTCTTGCCATCGCCATCCACAACTATGAGGACACTGCTTGTAACTGATGGAAATCAAATAATTAGCAGAACCAATGGTGATTATTTCAGCGGACAGATTGGCATTGATGATGTTGGGCTGCATAAGGAGGAACATGTGAGTGGGGTTCCTCCGCTGCCAAAGGTTAGCACATTGGACGCACCCAATAAGATTAAATCTAAGATAGTAAAGGGACGCATTGAGAGATTCAGCGGAGCAGGCAGTGGAAGGCACTTTCTTTCTCACAAAGGTATGTTTCTTCCATTTTTAGATTAGAGGAGCTATATAGTTTGATAAATTTAGAGGCAATTGCAATTTAAGGAACTAATGACATAATATATCCTAACTTTTTCACTTTTTTTTGCAAAAAATACTAAAATTAGTTTCATGTTTAAGTACTGAATTAATATAATTTAGCAGTTCCTACTAGTTAATCATCCTATCTACCATATATATTTGCAAAGAAAAAATTATGAGAAAAAAGATTGATTTTAGTGCTGGGATAAAATTGCTACTAATTATTGGAATTTGGATAATTTTTCTAAAACAAAAAAAAAAATTGAAGAAAATTGCAAAATTTTGAAATGCTTTGGAATTTTTTTATTTTTAATTTTTAATTTTACAGAAAAAAAAAATGGATATCTTCTGCTATCTGCATATGGATGTTGTATTTACTTGTGCTCCATTTCGTTGCTACCAATAAACCTGATGAAATTATGAAAATGTTGTGTTCTTTTAGTTTGAAACAAAAGGTAAAAAAGTTGTTAGAATTACTTCAATACTACCAAATTTCCAAAAATATCATTTCCTTTATCCATCTTCACACTGTGCAGCATTATAATTTGTTGTTGCTATCACCGATCTTCTCCTTGTGTTAACAATTTATTTCCTGTTTGTATGAACGATAAATCATAAATATGGAGAATCTCCTGCATATGTGAAAGGTGTATTCTAGCTCTATATGTATATGATAAGAGGTATCGGCAAAACCATATCACACATTAGTGTATTAGGTCCCTAAATAAATCTTCTACTCTAGTTTGTAGACTGCACAACTTAGAACTTGTAGTTACACAATGAAGATCTTATATCTTTATTTATTTGTCAATGGTATGTTATTAGATTTATAACCTAATGTTTTTCCTCTTATCAGGGTCACTTGATCAGGCGTTTTTGTTTTGTATGGGCATCTCTGTTGGCATAGTCTCATCTCTCCTATCAAGCAGAAGAGAACTAGACAAACTAAAAGACTTGTTGAAGAAGACTGAAAACTTGGTTCAAGATCTGCAAGAGGAACTTGAGATGAAAGATTCATTGACTGTAAAAGAGTTAGCTGATGAGAACTGTAAATCACAGGAGACATGCAAGAACTCCTTTGACTACTGGACACCAAATCCACTCCTTGCTGTACGAAATGGGGATAATTCAGCAAATTATGATGGTCAAGAATCACAATATGAAAAGCCCGAGGAGACTTCAGGAGACATGAGTAAAATTGAAGCAGAGCTTGAAGCAGAACTCGAGAGGTTGGGGCTAAACATTAACACATCCAATCTGGAGGGAAGATTGTCTGATCTTGTTGAGGTAAACATGTGTTTGTACTTCAGCATTCTTGATGACCAAAAATCCGGTTTCATACTGAACTATGAGTGTTCTTCTCTTTCTCATTTTTTTCACGCGGGAGGGCCATGGGGATGTAAAAAAGGGGATCCTATCAACTTGTTCTGACCTAGGATAATAAGCTTGGTCTTACTTCACCGTTCCCTTCTTTTTATGTAACTGTAAAGTTCTGTCTACAAGTTAATGAGCACCATTGATGTAGCGCCATCTGGAGCCTCATATTTCAATCATACCACATGGAATTGCAAAGCTCAAGTGGCAACTAGGATATTGTAATCATTTTGATTTCCACTTCTATTTTCTTGTTGTATTTGTATATCATCATCCATAAGGCTTTCTAAGAATTTTCAATGGAAAGCAGGTGGTTGTTTTGGCATAGTATAGTTTAGATAGGTTCTCAAGAAATTTAAATTTCTAGAAGGTTAGATAGCACAGGAATTTTTTGTTTTCTCCACCGGTTCCCCAGTTGCTTAGTTTTACAATAATTTGGAGACTTCTTGTGAGTGAAAAAGTGACAGTATATGGCTCGGAGAAATCTACATTCAATTATTTGCAATTTTTCTTTTTTGGAGATCATCAAAATGGAAAATCTTGCTATTCTGTTCTGTCTTGCAAGACAGTACTCAGATGTCCTCTAATGTGTGCAAGGAACAACTATGCTTGGAATTGCAGTCCGTCTAGATAAATAGAGTTACATGTTGGGAGTTTTACATGTAAAATTCTTGAATAACTGTAGCCATTTGGTGCATTCCTCTTAACAGAAGATTTCATGGACAAATTTAAAAAGAAAAGAGCATAGAGAAACTACCCTTTAGACTTTAACCATGCTAATGGAAGGCTCCATCTACTCGTTTATTACTGTTGGATCGATGATTGTTTCTCAAGGATGATTATTTGATTTGCCTTTTTTTTTACGTGTTTCTGATGGAGGGTAAATGTAATGCAGCTTGACCCAGACTTTGTAGCAGAATTTGCCCAAGGTGAACTGAGGGCTGACATGGTCAATGGGCAAGCTGTTGCCCAAGTGGATTCAGACAGAGATGCGAGTGGTACCTTGACAACCCCCACGGGAAATTATGTAGTGTCACCAAAAGAACTGAGCCTACGTCTGCATGAAGTTATTCAATCCAGACTTGAAGAGCGTGTGAAGGAGCTTGAGGTGGCCCTGCAAAACAGTGAGAGGAGATTGCAACTCATGGAATCTGAGCATAAGAATGTTCGGAGGAAATTGTCAAGCAGTAAGCTGAGATACTCTTCTGGTGAAGAAAGTCTTATTTCTGAAGAAGATTCAAATTCAATGGCCCAACATCTTGTTATGAATTTATCAGGGGAAGCTCTTGATGCTTATAATGAAGCATATGAAGAGCTAATGAAGGCAAATGAGTCAGAAGAAGATGATTCTCCCCCTGAGGTTTACAAAAACAGCTACCGGGATGGAATGCATCCATTTAATCAAAGCTTGTTACGGAGTCAACAATGTGCAGCAAATGGTTCCTCGACTTGTCTTATTAAAGAAAAACCATCTACTGAATTATACGATAATCAGTTGAAGCAATTAGTGGACGGTGGTCAAGTAGTTCAGAAACTACTTTATGATGGGATAAGTGAAGATGAAAACAGGGATTGCAGTGATGAGATGGAGAAGCAGTTGATAAAGCAAATTGTGGAGAAGACAAGGAAAGGCTCCCCTGTAGTGCTAAATGCACACCGGCTGTTGCTTTGCAAGGATGAAATCGAACATTAAGATGAGACAACAGAAAGTTTTGCAACATATAGATAGAGAATGATTATATATTTTTTACCCATATCATGTCCTCTCCCCTTTTTCCTATTAATTTTCTTTTCAATACTAAGTCTTAGCTCTCTGATCATTTTCACTACCATAGAAGAGCTAGGCATATTTTTTTCTTAGAACTGTAAAAAAGGCAGTGCCTATATAGCAATGTGTATTTTCTTTTCTAATCTCGCATTTTATACCAACCCTTTCTTCATTATTTTTCTCGCTTATCCCTTGTTGATAAAAAGTAAGAAGCCTGAAAAATTTGTATTTGTATATGCTTAAATTAAATAGAACAAAAGTCGAAAGTTCAAGGACACTAAAAATAAACTCAAAAAGTTATAGTGTGAAACATATTCTATGTTAAATAAAATTAATCCTTTATTCAACATTTTTTTTTAATTGAATGTTTTCAGTTAAATAAGTTCTCAATAGAATCAGTACTGAGAAAAATTTAGATTTCAACTTTAATATCTTTCTTTTTTAAAATTTTTTATTTTTAATTATTCAACTTCCAACCTCACAAGTCACTATGCACAATCCTAGAGAATATCTAATAGCAAACAATGTCAACAGCTGATGCAGCCCACATGTTAACTCTACCAAATTCCTGGTAAATACTATCAGTTTCAGGTTGATCTCCGTTAATAATAGAAATGCCAGTCACAAATAACTCAAATGCCGGGAAACAAGCTCATGTTCAATATGCAATGCGGAAGATAATAAATGCTTAAGCAAAAACTGTATCCACAGCTAAAATTATTTCTATTAATACCCGTTGTTTCTCTAAGATAACACCACAAGTTCACTTCACAGCAGCAAATTTATAAAATTGCAAATTTGTTCAGAAACGGAGAACAAGTTAAGGAATGAAAACTAGAACAAAAATGCAGTCTCCTTAAAATATGGTGGAAGCAAGTTGAATTGCTTTCGTCTGTGAAGGGCATTCTATCATTACGCCCTTTTGGCAAAGTCATTAGCATCATCGTCATCCCTGAAATTTCCTTCCAATGGTTCACCTTGATTCTTTCCTCCTGCTTCAGCATCCAAAGTGCCGCTTTCATTGTCACCAAATTCATTACCACCGCCACTGTATCCCAGCCCATCATTTCCATCATACCCACCGCCCATGTTACTGCTACCAAAGTTATCACTGCCGCCACCACCGCCAGCAACCCCATAGCTCCCAGCACCACTCTCATTGGTGTTTCCATCGGCAATGTTACCTGCACCACTTCCATAATTCCAAGTGCCACTGCCATAAGCTCCACTGCTAGTACTGTCAAAAGTACTACCACCAGCATATCCAACATTTCCTCTGGTGTTGCCACCTCCATAATTGCCACCCTGACCACCATAGTTACCACCATAATTACCACTGTTATTATAGCCATCATAGCCTCCACCACCAGCACCATAGCCTCCACCGCCAGTACCATAGCTGCCGCCACCATAACCACCAAAACCGCCTCCACCGGCACCACGAGCTCTATCATTTGCATAATTCACCCTCACTTGACGGCCATGAAGATCCTGAGAGATACATAAATCAAATGAAATAAAGACAACGCCTTCAAAGAAAAAGCTCAATGCAGTTAACTAAAAATTAAGTCATTGCCATAGCACACTGCACACAACAGTGACATAACAATAGCACTTGCAGAGTAACCCGGTTAAAATGGTGTTAAAAATAATTCAAATTTTTAAGAACTTGACAAAAAGCCAATATGTTATGAACTTACGGAAAAAAAAATTGAAGAAAGCAAATAAAAAAAAATGCAAAGCACATTCAAGGAGAGGTGCAGTTGATCAAATTTTATGAAAGCAGAAACTAAGACTTTCTCCATAGGCCTAAATTCAAAGGAAAGATTTCACTGGACACAAAGCTAAGGCCTGGGACACCTTTAGTTGTCAAAATCAATGACCTTTGTTCCGTCAATTTTTTTCGATATATATATATATATAATCACCAAATATGTCTCAGATACCATGTCAGTCATTAAAAAATAAGTTAATCCACAGGCAAATTACGATCATCAAATCTACTGTTATTCAAATGTGTACAACAATTCAAGTAGTGAAAACAATTAAAAGATAAGAAATGCAAATAATTAAAATCATATTTCCCTCAAAATAATATGGATGAGTTCTTTCCTGATGCTTATGTATTCAGTATTAAGTTTAGAGACAAAAAAATTATTGCTTTCAGTATCATTTATTCAAAATCTTCCTTTCCTTTTTCAGCAAAATTTCTCAAATATCTGCAATTTAAGATAGAAAGAATAAAGTTCCTGCAGAGAAATCACAACTTCAACTTCTGTTAACTCTCACTTCTCTTCCAGTCAGATACTCAGACAAGGGAGCAACATTACCTGTCCATCCAAGGCTTGGATGGCACTAGAGGCTTCCTCGCTGGATGTGTAAGTAACAAACCCAAATCCTCTTGATCTACCAGTTTCACGATCCAGAATGACTCTGGCTGCAATAAGCATCAAGAAACTCAGAACATCATGCAGAAGAATCAACTTCCAGTGCAATTTCAAAATACCACACAGTATGCAGAATTAACCCATGCAAACAAATTTGGTAGCAACTCCATCCGGCTACTATTTCGCACATCACAGGCAAAAGCATTGACATGCAGACATAATAACAAGAATCAACAAACTTCCCCAAGCAACTTAAGATAATAATATGGTTAGCCCAAATGAGTACCTTCAATGACTTCACCATATTTACTAAAAGCTTCTCTCAGGCTGGTGTCATCTGTGGCATAAGAGATACCTACAATAGCAAATTTGATAAATATTAAGACCAACCCATTAATAGCAGGACAAGGACAAGCAGACATACCAAGACATGCACACACAGACAGAGAGAGAATAAAAGAGAGAGCGAGAGAGAGGCACCTCCAACAAAAAGTTTTGAAGACGACATGCATCGTATTGCTTGATATACGGATGGCCTGGACGCAGAAAGTTCACTATTGATCTGCCTGCTGGCTGTCTGCTTTAGTATGTTTCCAACTTTACTAAGAAAAGCCATTGCAATAACCTAAACAGGTACAATAACTCATCAATTTGGAAAACTTTGTACAAGACACCTCAGAACAGAGATTTAAATCAGAGTCATATTGCACTTTAGCTGTTTCAAGGTTTCATGAGTCAAGTATAACTACCACAGTAAACAGTTTTTTTTTTAAAGGGCAGAATATTACAACTACAACAAAATGTTTACCTTTTTCCACATGCAACTCAATGCTAGGATAAGAAGAAAAATATCCCAATCTATAAAACTATCTCAGCCAACTTAATTCTCTCAAGCTGATTCACTCTAAGATTGCAAATCATAAAAACGAATAGAAAATCATTTTCTTGCTCTTGATGAACCTTGTAATATGTAACATGAACACTCAACATACAAACTCAGACTAATTCTTAAACATGAACTGAAATACAAATCACCATTGGAAATACATTCGTTCCTAAAGTTGCAGAAATCAATAACAAGAATCTCCGTAAGGGTTTAGGGTAAAGAAAAAAAGGAATCTTAAAACACACCCATTCTAATTATTTCATGTACCAGCATCCAAACATGACAATAAAACCTACAATTTTAGGAATCACAAAGAGAAACCAGAAACCAGAGTTGCTGACTAGTATAGCTATTTTGACTTCGACCACGACTTTCATTTTCTCCCAGCTCAAAATACTGAGAAAAACTCTATTAGAACTGAATAACGCATATTGATGTAATCAACAAGAAGCTTTACAAACAAAAATGGGAACACAAACCACAATCTAAGCAAAGATTTTTTGGGCTCGAACAAACGTTACCTGAATCAAACCCTAGAAAAATTCGATCGATCATGAGATGAACAGAAATGGTAACAAATAGTGAATTCAAACAAAATTTAGGGAAAAACATAAAAACAAAGAAGAAAAGAAAGCCGCAAAACATATAAAGAAAGGACTAGAAGAGAGGCGCCATTGAAAGCACACCTTGTATTTGCTTCTCTGTCTCTTTCACTGTGCGGATAAAGACTAAAACCCTACGTTCCCGAAGACGGGTTTATGTAGGAGAGGCAAAGGAGGTTTATATGCGGAGTGGAGAAGGAAATATGCACCGTTGGATTAGGATGAGTGTGACCGTTGGATATGAACCGGTGACGGTAAGGATTGAAGAATAAAGATCTTTGTTGTACTTCAAGTGGAACACGTGTTTTATTGTGACTGGATTGTCTTTTTTTATTTGTGACTGACGAGTGAGTTAGATTCACTTTTTCTACTTAATTTCGAAACGAAAATATCCTCAAGGTGATGAATGCCTGTACTACCCTTTTTCAATAGTTAATCAAGTTTTCTCAACGGCTAATATCTCAGGTCCATTATCACTCTCGTGCAGCGGCTCCCACCGGAAGGTCAAAGAGACCCAAAGCTGCAACTGCAATAAAATTAAGAAAATTCTGAAGTTGCCCTTCAAAATAAATCCAGTCAATCAAACACACCCTCAAAATCCCAAATTGATCAAGAAATTGAATACCCAATGGCCCAAATCCAAAGACCCAAGAGTGTTATTGATTCCTTCGGGGAAGAAATAATCAGAATTATTACACCAGTCTCAATCTGCATGTTAATTGTGGTGATTCTGGTTTCAATCCTCAACACAGATTCTTCTTCAGCATCAACTACAATAAACACCATAGCTACTATGGCATACACGGAGACAACATCGGACTCCTTCTGGGATAAACTCAAAGGTGCCCTTTTGAATTCTCTTGTGTTTGTGGCTGTAGTCACTGTTGTTACTTTTGTTTTGGTGCTGCTTTTTTACCTCAGATGCACTCAGTTTTTGAGATTCTACATGGGTTTCTCTTCTTTTATTGTATTGGGATTCATGGGTGGTGAAATTGCCTTGTTTTTTATTAGCGATTTAAATGTTCCCATTGATTGTATCACATTTTTGGTGGTATTGTTCAACTTTGCTGTTGTGGGTGTGTTGGCCGTGTTCATGTCAAAAATGGCTATATTTGTCACTCAGGCGTATTTGGTTGTTATTGGGGTTTTAGTTGCTTACTGGTTTACTCTTTTGCCTGAATGGACCACTTGGGCACTATTGGTGGCCATGGCATTGTATGATCTTGCTGCTGTTTTATTGCCTGTTGGGCCATTAAGGCTCTTGGTTGAGCTTGCAATATCCAGGGATGAAGATATCCCTGCATTGGTTTATGAGGCTCGGCCTGTGACTAATAATGACCCAAGCTCAAGGGACAGAGTTGCTCAAAGGAGGGTCTGGAGAGAAAGGAGAAATGGTTCTGAAGAGAATTTGAATTCTAATTCTGTTTCAGATTCAAACTTGACTAGTGGTACAGTTAATTCAGTTGATGGTGGCCATCATCCCACAAGATTGGCTAGAGCTGAAGAGGGGCGATCTGAGGAAAGGGACACTGAGCTTTCTGTGCCGTTGATTGATCATAGAAGTGGTGTTCAAATGCTTGGACTGCGAGATTATGCTTCAAGCGAAAGTTTGCTGCTAGAAGGGATTGGGTTGGGGTCAACTGGTGCTATCAAGCTGGGGCTGGGGGACTTTATCTTCTACAGTGTGCTAGTTGGAAGAGCAGCAATGTATGACTTTATGACTGTATATGCATGCTATCTTGCTATTATAGCTGGTCTGGGAATCACACTGATGCTGTTAGCATTTTATCAGAAAGCTTTGCCTGCTCTCCCAGTGTCAATTGCACTAGGTGTGTTGTTTTATTTCTTGACTCGGCTGTTACTTGAAGCTTTTGTTCTAGAATATTCTTTGAACCTTCTGATGTTTTAGCAATACATCAGGTTTTTTATAGTCATCCACCCTTGGGAGCAACGGGGGCACTTGCCCTCCCTGCCGCAATAAAATATCAAAGGAACTGTGTATGTTTTCTTTGTTATTCCCACTCATGAAAGTCTGGCCCCCCACTACCCCCACATCCGTAGTTACTTATGTATCATGACTCATTAGGATCAAGATGTGCAACTTTGCCTCCCTTGAAATTATATCGTTGTAATTTAATACTCTCACCGAATTTGACATTTTTTGTTGTACATTGCAGCTTATATTCTTTGTCTAGTGATTGTGTATTTTGAATTTCATCATTTATGTGAGAATAATTATTATGAAGTTTTTGGTTAGCAATAACTTTAGTTCATAATCTTCAGATTAACATTGCACAGAATAACAAAAACAGAAGAGGGCTGGGGATGGGGAAAGGGAAATCAAGTAGTTAAACGTTTGAATGAAAAATGAATCCTGGAGATGAATGAGAGGGAATTGTAAGTTTTCAGTATCACAATGATGAAATCAATATGTGATTCTGGTCACAGCTCATTAGATATCTCACTTTGCTGCTCAAAACTCTTCTATTTCTTGCATACTGAGTTTCTGCTTGCTGTCTCATACTTACTCCATTCTTCTTCTACTTGAAGATAATAGTTTCTTCTTCTGCCTTGTCCGGCACAAGCATAAGATTCATCTGATCTGGAAAATGGATGAAGGCTTGGTTTTTTGTGAGAGCGAGGGAAACATCCAAGTATGCTCATACTCTACAATAATGGTATAGCAGAATAATAGAACAAAACAAAGTTGTGCATTAAACATAACCACAGTCAAATATTGCTTCAGAAATTTTGACAAAATGCCAATGATGATGTTATATACACTTATTACGATCATTACACAACTAGAGTAACAAGATAATGAGAAAATGGGTAAAAAGAACAAGGCAGAAAAGCCATTGAGGCTTCACCTCTTGCGAGAATTACGCAGTGATCTAGGTAATCCGACAAAAAGATCCAAGAGCAGTTCCTGCATATCATCTGCAGTGTACTTAACATGCTTCTCACTGACGTTGCTGTTGTTAATCCCAAGAAAATTTCGATAAGCTGGGATTACTTTTTGTAAGGTTGAGATTTGCAGATCTTCACGAAGCTGATGATCAGGAATGCACCAGCGTGTTTGGCTATTGTACAACTCCTCAAAAGCATTGCTGAATCTCCTGCATCTTTCTTTATGAGTCGTCTTACCATCTTCTCTAAGTGTAGATACCACAGAACTCCAAGTAGTTCGCACGTAGCTGGTAGCATGTTGTTGCAACTTGCCAATATGCCTGCGGATCCATTCATCTCCAAAGAAAAACCTGAGCTTAGAGTCCTTAACCCTCTGCACCATGTAATGGATGTTGTTCATCAAGAAAACATGTTGCAGAGAAACATTCTTGTATAGTTTGGCCTTGTCGACAAGATTGTATTCTAAAGTAGATGCAATTGACCTGAGGTGGCAAGCCATTGGACAGAAAGTGAAAGAAGAAATATCCTGCTCATTACCCACCTCAGTAGCTGCATTCGAGTCATCGACATCGTGATCCTTGAGAAGCAGATTGAGAGTATCACAATATTCTGTGATAAGCTTCATGTAATTCATGACATACTTTGTGAGGTGATGAATTCCACCACCAGGGAAAGGGCTTATAGAAACATCACGAGAGATGGCATTTCCAAATTTCAAGAAGGTTTCCGTCGAAGCATCACCCAGTCTCCTCAGAAGCTCATGGAACTCAATTCTAATCAAAGAACCTTCATCTTCTGAGAATAAACCATCTATCTCTAGGTGAAGATCTGTCACCGCCTCATACATGTCAAGTAGGCGGAACAATTTCTCTGGCTTACGAGGCCCCGTAGCTACTGCTTGGCCAAAATTCAGAAGGCACAAAACTGAATCCTTTGTAATTTCAACCAAGCAATATGAATTGACAGAACCAAAATCCCCCAATATCTGGTCACAAAGTCGTTTCTCACTAGCAAGATACACTCTAATGATGATCTTGATAGCCCGCATCCATTTCTTGATATCAGTGCTCAAGCAATCCCATTCCAGCTTCAGCACATCCTCAATGCTGAGTTTCTCTATTTCGAGAATGGACATATACTCATATAATGCTTCTCTCCGGACACTGATAAAAGCCTGACAAAATTCATGAATGTGATTAGATGCAGACATAACTTGAGCAACGGACTTGATGTCAGGAATTACACAGGGATCAATCAAATCTACAGTATATGCAATAGATTCTCTGTCATTCCTATCTCTCTTGCAAGTTTCCTCAGCTATTTCATCTTCAACAGAAGTAAATGACTCATCATAAACCACAACTTCTGCAGGTGAACGAAATGAAACATACTGCGAGTCAAAGCACCTTTTATGCTGAACCAGAATGTGGCACAACTCTTCTTCAAGCCTTGACATAGCTATCTGCAGCACACACTGAGCTCGGAAAGCAATCTCCCTTGCTTTGCCATTTTCATTTACAGGCATTCCTTCTGAAGTCTCCATCACCATTAGAATCTGATTGACAGCCTGCAAGTATTCAGTAGCTTCCATGGGATCAGAGTCCCATATCAGAGTTGAATTAGACTTCCACTGATTTATTTTCCTCTCTGCACATTTCAGCTTTTCCTCAATCTCATTGAACTCTCTTCCCTTGCTTTCTGTTATTATAGTCATGGTGGATAAATGAGAGTCAATATCGTTAAGTGCTCTTCTAAAATCATCACTCAGGTTCTTACTTGCTTCTAATGCCCTGAAAATATGTTGAGCTGCAGCAATGATATGTTGTTCTACCTCTATTTCATAGGTTGGCATGATAGGTTGACAGTGATGAATCACCAAAGGAAACAAAGGAAAGGGCAATGAGATTATTGCAATAATGGAATTATTGATTAAGATCAACCCTTAATCACGTCCAGAAAACCACCTAAATCAACAACCAAAAAGGAAAATGACTTGGACTCAAACTCTGGAAGAATATTTGGGAACCGAACATTTAAAAAAATCTATAAATTTCACAAAAAAACTATGAATTCTCGTGTTAAAATTTCACAAAACACTATAAATTCTCTTCCCGTTAATCAAGCTCACTGCCGTGAATTAAACACTGAATAATAAGCCAACTTAAGAGTAAACCCAATTAAGCAAACATACTCAGAATTTTAAGAACCCAGCTACGTTAATCAGTTAAAGAAACAAAACAGATGAAGAATTGCTGCAATTAACGAGATAAAAATAACCCAGAAAACAAAATCATAAACTTGGCTTTCGATTTCATACTGCTGAAAAGAATCATAAGATAATAGGAGAATACAACAAAAGAATATCAAAACAGCAAAAGAAAAAGGAAATTAACAAAAATAATAATCTAGTCTATCTAATGACAAGAACAAGAATCGAGGAGCAAAGAATTTCTGGGAAAGAAGTAAATTTACTTAGTTTTCCTCGAGCAGAAAATGGTTGGCGAGAAAATTGATTGAGAAAGTGACAATAATAATATAAAAAAATAATTTAAAAAAAAGGCAAGTAAGGAGAATAAAAATCAAGAAATTAGGGAATTCAGATATCTCGGATTGGAATTTTCTTTTTGAAAGAAATAAAATAATTGTGATCGGAGCTGCTTCCCTGCAATTTCCCATGACAAAGACTTTTATCTGTGAATAAAAAGTTGGGTTTGCTTTATTTCCATTGAAATGCTTCCAAGAAGTAAAATGCTTAACGGCAAAGGAAGTGCTTCAACAAGTCAAGGTCGCGGTTTTTACTTCTAATAGCCAAACGGCCCAAACCAATGCAAAATAGGGAGCTTAATTTCATCGTACCATTTTCTAATTTATTTTAAAATAACTATTAAATATTTGACTAAATTCACAAATTAACTTATGAATTATATTATAGATACAGTCATTACATCAATTTTAATTCAATATAAATAAATTTTCGAACTTAAATTCAGTGTAAATTAG
>CATIWF010059924.1:0-20014 GCA_949630135.1 Balakata baccata | reverse complement strand
TATTCAAGCCCTTCATCTCCACATGAGACTATTAAAGCTTCTTCTCCTTGATCTCCACATTATCCTCTTTAACGTTAGCCACCTTGTTCTTAACTTTCTTAAACACCTTCTTGTCCACAGACTCCACGAGAATTTAAACTTATGGTGTTTAGTGTAAGGGGGCCGTGTTGTAGGCCATCTTGTAATTCGGGAGAGAAGAACATTGTTATGAAAGGGCGAAACAGTTTTTTCAAATTTTATTTTATTTTTGTAATTTCAAAGGGAGTGATGAGTGAAACATATTGATATTTCCTCCTGCCAAGTCCCAACATGCCTCTAATGCTCTTTAGGGGGGAGTGACTAGTCACCAGTTAGACTAGTTTCTTGGATCGGATGCTTGACAGACCCGTTCGCCTTGTGGGTGCCCCCCTACCCACATGAACAGTGCATAATGGCTTGACCATCTTTGTAATACTCAATTGAATATTAATGAAATTCTTGTTCGGTTTCTACTCATTATGTGCTTTTTTTTTATGTGATTGTGCTTATTCAATGTGATGTCTTGATTATGCGATTGTTTGTCGCATTTATGTGCTATTTTGGTTATACTATCGTACCATACTTGCAATTGCTATTGGTTATTCAGTCATTGGCTCGAATCTAACCAATGTCCCTTATATGCAGAATTAGCGAAATAACTCTTGGCTGACTTACTTGAACGCGATCCAAGTGAGTGTCACACGGTCCCAAGTATGGGCCCGTGACATTTAGCATTGCTCTAAATATCCTTTCCTTTGGTATTTAGTGGATATAAACATAATGGAAACCCTTAAAAAGTGAAGAAATATTGCAAAATCATTGTTAAACTTTGGATTCATATATTGACGAAAATTCTTGAATTGAATTATTCTCCTGAATAACATTTAAATTTTATGCAAACATTATCTCAAATGACGTGTGGGTTAATACAACCAGGGTTATTAAACTTTCTATATATAATTGCTGTAAAATTACAATTTTTTTAACAGTAATATCATTCAAATTTTTTATAGGTTATATAAAAATTATTTTCGGTCATTTTGGATAAATTAACTATCGGAATACTGATATGACAAGTGACGTGACAATCTATTTTTATTACGTCATTGCTCTTATCTATGTGGAAGGATCTTTCCCTCAGCCATTTAGATAACAAGTCACTAAAGTCTTTTTTTCAAAAAAGATTTTAATTTCTTTCGGGATGAAATGTAGTTATTTGCGTTTTGACCACTGGAGTAAGTAGTGAAAACTGAATATTGACCAGCTGACACGAATTTGCCGCCAACTGCATGTGTTCATATATTTAGACTAAACAGAAGCTAATTTCAGCTTATTTGTAGGTTCATGTATCAGTACTCAATTATACTTAACATAGAATTTAATTAAAAGTCTGTTTAAATATAATTTAAAAAAAAAAAAAAGAAATCTGTTCAAATATACAGTAAAAAGCAATATAATCAAAGCTATAGAATAAAAATACCAAAAACATATATATCGAATCCTTATATTTATTTTCCTTTTTATTCTACTCTTTTTCCCTTCTGTGAGTAATTATCAATTTTTTTATTTAAATTTTAAATAAAAAATACTTTAAAATTTGAGAAAGAATATTTTCTTTTTTAATAGATTTATAGTGTGAATTCAAATTAATGGATAGTTAGAAATGAAAAAAGAAAATAACAAATCAAAGAGTTATGTCGCCCCTCATAATTTCTTTGAAACTTCCTTGAATTTTGAAAACTGGGTTTCTAGTAATCTAAGTCTAAATGAGAAGTTGATTGGCGGGATGAGGAACTGGTCCACCTGTTTTGCGGTTGGCTGTTGGGTCCTTTGTCGTAGAAGGAATGAAGCTGTGTTGAGAATATCTATAAACCAACGGTTGTCTTAGTGATAGAGGCACCTGACTTAGCTATGCCTCTCTCATTGAACACCTACTCCAAGTTAGAAAATGACAATTCCCTTGGCAAAAGTAACATCTGGTGGGGGTTTAATTCGGGACTTTCAAGGAAAATGGGAGGTTGGTTTTGTGACAAAAATAGGTTGCTGCCCCACCCAAAAGGCCGAAGCTTGGGCGGTTTTAAGAGGATTGCAGATTGGTTTAAATGTTGGGATTACCTTGCAGGAAATTCTTATGTTCGCTAGTCTTTGTGTTTTCTTGTGGGTGTAGCCCATCTTTATGTACCAAAAAAAAAAAGTATGAACCAATTTGATGAAAAATACTTGGTAGATAAGAAGTTTAAAGAATACTTGCACATTTTACACTTGAAGAGGTTGAAAGTTATAAGCCGTATAGAGAATTTTATTTGTATAGACCTATCTATGATTTTATTAATTATTCAATATAATTAATTATGTATCTACAACTAAATTGAGCATTAAGGATGAAATTTTTTGTCCCTAAAATCTACAATTTCATCATTTCGTCGCCAAAACTATTTGAGGACAAATATATTTTATTGCTAGTTTTGTCACAGAAATGTCGTCCCTGAAGACTTTGATCCACAAAATACTGATTTTTTCCCTAAATGTGTACTCATTTACGACGAAATTGATTTATATGACAATTTATTATACATAAAATTCAAGCAAAAATGCCTAAATTAAGTAATATTCTGTACATGATAATATATTTGGCGGCATAATTTTTTCCTTCCTTCGATTTATTGCCAAACAAAGTATATCTTTCTTTTGATTCAATCATGTTGGAAAAACTTTTATTGAAATTGAGTTTATATTTTCGTTTATAAATCAAATCAACAAGACGCACATCAATTATGAACAATTCATGGCAGAGATTTTGATTTCAATACCCAGCCCTATAAAAGAAATAAAAATGTTTATTAAATTAATTTTACATTTATAAAACGGAAATTAATATTTTTATAGGCCAGTTTATCATAAACTTTCAATGCTGATGCTTTTTAAGGAAATGGAACTTAAATACCTTCTCTTCCTTCTTCTCATAATGCATATGAAATCTTGAAAATTGACCTTTGCTTTCTGCAGGCTCAGTTGCAGAGTTTTCTGTCATTGGATTTGCAATTACACCAGGATCACTTCCTTCCATACGCATAAGATCCAGTTTCTTGTTCATTTCCTTCAACTTAACAAGAGTTTGAAGTGTATACTTCAATTCTGCAGCGGGAAAATCTACCCTTAATATTAAATCAAGAGAAGCATCAAGCTCTGAAAGTCTTTTCTTGTACTTGCGTTTCTGGTAGTAATTCCATCTGGAGACCTGAGAGCAGGCAGTTACAAGAATTTTGGCTTTCTCTAACAGTTGCTGTAAGTTCAGGATTTCTTCAGGGAATTTTTCCTCTAACTGTAGAAGTAACTCTTTAATTTCGCTCAACTTTCTATTTAATCTTCTGACCTTTGCTTGAAGAAGCTGTAGATGAAATTTGAGATCCGATGCTCCCGCTATTGCACAACTAATACAGGTGTATAGCTGCTGAAATGCGACTCCAAGACCAGCTCCTAAAACTGCTTCTTCCATTACAGCTATGGAAATTGGCCGGAAAAGCTCTTCTCTTTTTTCTTTTTCTTTTTCACTAGATTAGTTCGAATAATGAAAAGAATAGCTAATTAATTTAATAAGAATTTTCGATTGTAATTTCAGCGGTAAGAAACGAAAAAAAAAAATCTATATAAGTCGTGAAATTCAGGTGGACCTGTCATGAATAGGAAATTTCCCAATTATAATTCCACACGGTTATTAGAAAAAACCATACCAAGTTGGAACCTAAATGACCGGAACTAGTGCAAGAGGACTTCTTATAGATCATGGTTCATTCTTAATTAATATCGCTAAGCTGAAAGGAGATAGGATGATAGATATTTTTTCTTCAGGAGTATTTTTAAATTTACTTTGCCCCTTAATAATGGATTTAATATTAGTACGTTGGATTATATATATATATATATATATATATATATATATATATATATATATATATATATATATATATAAAAGGTGATTGGAAGATTCGAAGGACAATTATACTGGATGATTGTAACAATTCAATAATTCAAAAATTATTTGTAACACATGTACAAAAATATTTCAACTTTTATTTTGTAATTAAATAGTACTTATATATTTAACTTTTAGTCTCCTTAATATAATTATGATATACGTTTGATAAAATTTAATAAAAATAAAATTAGTTGTAATGTCCACATCGGATAAACTTCAACTTTACTGACGAGGTATTACAGTTAATTTTGTTTATATTAAAATTTATCTAGATATTTCATATTATATTTTTTTTAGAGAGACTAATAAAGTGTTTAGAATTGTTGTTGAATATCCAAAAGTATTATCCAAAAGTATATTTTGAATTTTTTGATTTAATTAACTGATTTTTTTAATTTTTGAATAACTGTTTTTTTCAAATCTGCTCCTGGAGAAAATATCTATTTACCTGCTTATATCCAAAAATATTTTTCAAAACTAAAAAAAGTTAAAAATATAAAAAAAAATTTCGAAAAGCTTTTTTCTCAAATGCAATGTCAAATGAGTCTTAATAGTTTAAGATAAAAGTACTATTTAGTTAAAAAATAAAAGTTTAGATATTTTTTTATTACAAATAATTTTTGAGGTATTGATTTGTTACGATTTATATAATTGAGGTACTTTTATATTACAAATAATATTTGAGTTACTGAATTGTTATAAGTTATATCATTAGAATATCATTGGTATAATTCACCGTAAAGAATTCGAGAATCTTGAAATGCTATAGGATATATGAATCTTTTTATTATATTATTAATTTGGAAAAATTAAATATATATATATATATAATTTTTTTAATTAAAAATTTATATATTTTTTTTATTTGGAAGAGGGAACATCTCATAAACAAATTTAAAGATATTAACAGATTGTAAGTTCCACAACAGTAGATAATTATTTCTTTGCATTCATAATAAAAGCGAAAATACATTTGATGCAGAGTAGAAGACTTAAACTCAAAAATTTATCCCAAAAATAAATACTCTTACCGCTTGAATTAGGTCTCAAATTTTTTTTTTTTTGACACATAAAAATTTATATTCTTAACGATTTGAACTGTCAATTATATTGGAATTTCCACGCGTAAACTTCAGTATGTAAATCCCATGCAATAAAAAAGGCAAAACTTGTCATCAATATCTTCTAAATTATGCGGTTTAGAAATTAATTAAGTCTTACAAAATGAAAATGAAAACAGCCAAACAACAGAAAAAAAAAAAAATCAAGTAGAAAGATTAATTAAAAGAAAAAGGCCGAATTACCAAAAAAAATTTCCAAATTTTCTCTCTTTAACAAATGTAGCACAATCTTACCATAATTACAAAATAATAAACAATCTTTTCAATTTTTTAACAAATCTATCTTCTAGCTAAAAAAAATACATTCTGATACTTACGTGGACACCAAATTTCTTGAAATCTATAAGACTTTTCCCTATTCTCTTTGAAAAAATTGTGATAGTTATCTCATTGAAATCGGAAAATTTTAAAAGATTGTAGCAGCAAAAGATGCATATATTCCTAAGTAAATTTGGCCACAATGTGAAGAAGATCTTGGGAAGCCATTCCAATAGACCATAGAATTCAGCTGGAAAATGAAAAAGAAATATACAATGCGATTAAGTCTTCCCTAGTGGCACATCTAGCTCATAATGACTTTGAAGGAACTTTTACATATTCTGACTCAGATGAATATGATTATATGAATATATCCCCAAGTCATGACTTTGCAGGACCTTTTACATTTTCTGACAATAAATCTTTTACTTTATTCATATGCTTAAGTCTAGTGATTCATAGAAAAAGTGTGCAGTGTCAATCTTATCTATTTTGTTTGTTTATGTATTATTGTACTACTTAAGTGATGTGTGAGTTATAAGGTATCTAAGTGGTTTGTGAGCTGCAAAAGCTCTATGATTGTATTTTTAAACTCCTATATAAAGGAGTTCCTTAATCGTTTGTATTCAAAATGCAATTAACAATAAAAATAACCTTCTCAAATTTCTCTCAACTATGAGTTTCTAAATCCTCTATCTTTCTCTAATCTAAGTCATAAACTTTATATATCTACTATTTTTTATTTTAAGATAATTGTCATGGTCTAATATATAAAACGAACCTCTGATCAATTGTATTGAAAGTTGAAATTGGCAACAAGGAGGTAGGAGGCCAACATGGATTGCCATTTATTTCTAAGAAAGTAGTCTGGTTAGAGAGCCATTTTGGTATCAGAGCTAAAGGTTATTATCTCAAATAGAGGGTAAAAGATATGGTTATGTTTTGATAAAAGATCAGAGAACTCTATTATGATGGAAACTAATTCAACTCTTATAAGCTTAGTTTCAAACCCAAACACCCCCCCTCCCACTATACCTCATTCTTCTTCTTTCGAAACTAGCTATGGAAGTAAATTAGGTTTTCTTTATGAACTTTACCATATCCCAGATGAACGGAAAACCCCCTATCATTGAAATTCCTTTTTTTAGTCCCTATGATGCATACAACGGTGCCAAAACCACTTGGACAACCAATATTAAATCCCATATTCATAAGCCATCCTGATTTGTTAAAGAATACGTTCAATCCTCCTTCTTTTATCATTGTACTATCAAAGGCACATGAAAAGAGCAATTTATGTCTCTTGAAATCTCTTTAGAGTTCTTGTCTCTCTGGAAAGACGACGGATATACCCACATGCATTTTGGAGGTATCAGGCTTACCTTATCCTATTATGGGAGAAAAGACATTCTTGTCTTTGCCAAATTAGCTCTACTTGATACTGGATATCTGCAGTGTCAACATGTTGTTATTGGTTATGTAGGAACATCACTAAATGCTGGAACATTGATGTTCATATTTTATCCTAAATTTAACTTGTCTCATGAAGATCCTCATATGCTGTCAACATTGAAGGTTCCAATACAAATCATTGGTGCCCCACAAGTAATGTATGCAACAGTTGCTACACTCTATTATCAACTAATCTATATGGTTCAAAATCATGCCTTTGATCTCTCTATCCATGTATCATATGAAGCACTCTTTATAGCAGTAGATGCACAACGTGTACCTACATGCGTGCATATTCCAAGGCAAATCTCTAGAGAAGAATTGGTAAGATTTTTACCTGATACTAGAGTAACCAATTATAAAAAGATTCATAACACTTCACAACCAATTCAACATTTAGAATCTCGCTTTTAGAAAAAGGTTGATGGAACAATTGAAACAAAGTTTGTCCGTACTAGAGAACCTAGTTCTAGTTCTTTAATTTTCTCTACATAATTCATGATTCAACCTTTAGAAGTTGAAGAAAATTTGCAGGTCACAGGCTTCGACTCTACAATCAAATCAATTTTTTCAAGGTAAACACAATGTTTTAGATGTCAACTACAAATATGAAGATTGTTTAAATGATGTTTTATGCGCTAGTGACAAAGAATAATCTTTTTTCCGGCGAAAAAGGAAAAAGAAAGAAACATATGAAAGGATGTTTCGATGCTAATTTGATGATGGTGATCTATCTATTAATTTGCTTATATAACATTCTGGAAAATATGATTATATTATTCAATATTATAAACTAGAGTCATTTAAAGCAAAGATACCTACACCCTCGGAGCTATAATAGGATGAACTTGTAAAGCCAGCTTCAAAGACATCATCTCCTGCTCCACCACTCCCCATCTATAAGAAGGTGTATATAGTGTATCAGAAAGAATGAACCCCAATATGCTCCAAAGCCTTCTCCTCTTCCAGCAATACCTTTTGTACCTCATGTCTATATGTTCTAACCATATGGAAATAATTTTCCGTCCTTACAGGAAAGTATAGATCTAAATAAGCAGATAAAACGAACTTCATACATCAAGTACCCTTGAGATCACAGTTGGTGAATTGGTTGCAGCCACAGAACAATTTATTGTCACTGAACCAAATGATTCAACTCCTTATGTCCTAGAGCCGTATAAAGATGAAATGGAAAGTGAAGCTCAATCTTCTTCTAAGAAATCCAAAGCCAATGGTGGTCCATAGTTTTCCATGGATCATGTTTTGCCTCATCAAAGGCGAACACGATTATTAGATATGTTTGCTTGGATGGAGACTATAGTTTAGGCTGGTCTCACCGCCTTCGAAGTACTTAAGGAATTCACCACTAGATTTGTTAGAAGTTTTAAAGAATAGTGGTTATGAACTCCTAAATATTCAAATATGCAGTTCTATCAACTCAATTCTATTGTTACTGCTCTCTGCTATATTAAGAATGAATTTGTAGACAGCTCAGGATATAGTGCATAAACTATTCAGGTTAAATTTTTTCAATTAATATGTTGTTCTCTTAAGAGAAAAGATCTTGACAAGCATTATATGTGAATCTCTTCTTGGTATTATCAATTAGGAGTTCAGGATGTAAACCTGAAGCAACAATTTGTTACATTAGTCCTACCTGAGCTTGGAGAAGCAACTCTCAAATATTTCAGAGAACAGGGTATAGCTCTAAAAGATTTTTCTTTAGCACAAATTTATCAAAAGATGCTCCTTATTTTAGATGAATTATTTGCTTCAAGGAAACAAGTCCAAGAAGCTTTACAGTGAACTCAAAACAAGAATCTTGATTCGATTTGCAGTTATCTTGATCTTGTAATCAAGTGTGGTGATAAAAAAAATTGCGATTGCAAGCACAATAAAAAGAAGAATTAATTCAAGAAATACAAGAATTTTTCCTAGAACAAGAAGAAAAAATTCAAATTCTTCAAAAAAAAGCACAGGCATTTCAAAAAGATAGATAAATGCTATCTCAACGGAAAGAAATGATATTTTGCAAAGACATGTCCTAATTGGCCTAAACAAGCTATGTAGTAAATTCAGCAAATTCAAGATCAATATGACATGGATCTAGATTAGGCTAATGTTGAATCTCTATTCTCAGTAGAAGATGAACTCCCTCATGATTCCTTAATTAAAATTGGAAATGGTGAAGGAGAATTAGATTCTGATGAATATGGAGAAAGTTTTTTTATGGAAACAAACCAGTTTGATGAGGTTCCCAATCAGAGAAATCGAAATAAGAAATTACCCAAATATCTAAAAACCATACTGTACCCTATCGTCCAGTCCAACTTTTTAAGGAAAACTATGATAAACCCATCAAAGCAATAACCTTCATTGACATCGGAGCCTATAGAACAATTGCTAACCCAAAATTCTTTCCAGACTACTTCTAGAAAGCCCATACTGAATTGTTCAAAGCTATTGATGGAAATTATTTTTCCACATACATTATAACCAAATAGCCCATAAAAATCTCATTTATGCCCAATTGCTCAGTTTGGACCAAGGTGTTAGGTTCAACATTACCCAATAAGGATATTCTCATTGCGTTTGATGTTATCAACCAATTATCTCATTTGTTAGTTGGAACCTAAAGATTATGATCGAAAAAATAGTTCTTGCCTTATACCACAACTCTCAATCTTTTTACAACATCTTTGTTATTTTCTTTTGAAGACATTCAGACCCAAATAATCAACAGAAGCTTTGTAGAGAGTCATATAGAATTCATTAAAAAAATGTTCTAATCCTTTATGGATTATATCTGATTTTTTTTTCTCTCTCCCATTCAAACAAAATGAAGATATCAACCCTACTAAGGTCACTTATCCTAGTATGAATCCTGAGGATCAATCTTTAGCAAATTAGGAATGTTTACAATTACTTCAACAAGGATTGATAGAACTAACAGAGTTAGATTGGGCTTGCCAAGCATTTTATGCCAATAAGAGATCTAAACAAGTTCGAGGCAAGAAAATGCTTGTTATTGAATACAAGCCATTAAACCATTTTTCTCAGATAAGTTTCCATTACCAGATATTTCATCCTTGTATATTTTCCTTAAATGTGCAAGAGTATTCTTCAAGTTTGGTTTAAAGTTTGGTTTTTGGCAACTTAACATTCAGAAGGAAAAAAGATACAAGATAACTTTCTGTATTCCTAATCATCAATATCAATGGAAAATCATGCCCTCTAGTCTTAAAGTAGCACCATCTCTCTTTCAAAAGGCCATGACAAAAATTAATAAGCTGATCTTATCCTCAGTGTTGATTTACATTGATGATATTCTTTTTTTTTTTCAAAAGATGAGATGACTCACCAACAACTCTTGTAAATATTGTAGAACTCACATGCCAATATGAGATAATATTCTTTGAAAAGAATATACACATTGGAAAAAAAGAGATAGACTTTCTTGGCATGAAGTTTAAAGATAGAACCTAACAGCCTTATCAGCACATTGGTATTGAATTATTAAAGTTTCATTATGAGGACTTAACAGTAATGTTGGTCCATCAATTTTTTGGGATAGAAAATTATGTCAGAGATTTTATTCCTCACTTTACTGAGTGGGCTTATCCTCTGAGATAACTTTTGAAAAAACAGCCTCCATCGTGGATGAAAGATCGGACAAAGGCCATAAAAAAACTTAAAGAGATTTGCAAAAATCTCCCTCCTCTGCACATCCTAACAAATGGGAAAAGAATCTTGCAAATAGATACCAACGACGAGTACTGGGGAGTAGCACTTCTAGAAGATAAGGAAGGAATCAAATGGATTTGTGCATTTGCAAGTGGCATGTTTAAAGAATCTGAGTGTCATTCTCATTCCACATTTAAGGAAATATTGGTAGTCAAAAATGGGATAAAGAAATTTAAATTTCATCTCATTGGACATCACTTTCTTGTCCTAATGGATTACTCATCATTCCCAAAGATCCTTCAATTTAAGGAAAAATAGGTTCCACATGCTCTATTACTCCAATGGAGTGATTGGTTCTAAAAATACAGCTTAGATGTTGAGCATATAAAAGGGGATAAGAACTTAATCCCAAATTTCTTATCAATACCAATTCAAAAAGAAAAATCACTTTATTTAGCAAAAAATAAGTTCAATCCCTCTCATTTTCATAGCTAATCTAGCTATTGATCATAAGTTTCCTCCAGAATGGTCATTAGTCAAAAAAATAACTAGAGAACAACAAAGATCCAAAATGACTTTTCGCTCAGTATAAAGTAGTTAGAAGATATAGCCAGACATTCATTCAGCCAGAAATGTTTAATCCAAATTTTTCTTTCATGGAAGTCTTTAAGATACCAGTTGAAGGTCTATTTCCTAATAATCACTCCACATGCTTCGGTATCTCTATGCAATGTATTACATGGTTTTTGAATTCTCTCCTCTAATATGGTACAATGCACTAGCTAGCCAAACACTACCTAAGAATTCAATAAAGCTTCTCAATTGGTTTAGACCTTTAGGAGTATGACAACAAACCTTTTTTAAGGTCCTTCATGATAAATGGAGTATAGATATCCAAGCAAAGGAAGTTTATACCATTGTTTTTCTTAAGTGGTATGAATATTATTATCTATTTAAAATCTATCAGACTTTTGTCTATTCTCTTTGGAAAAAATTGTGAGTCATCCCAAAGTCAAAGAATTTCAAGGGATTGCAACAGCAAAAAATGCTTATATTCCTAAGCAAATTTTGCCACAATATGAAGAAGATGCTTCTTATGAAGTCATTCCAACAAACCATAGAATTCAGCTAGAAAATGAAAAAGAAATATACATGGCAATAAAGTCTTCCTTAGTGGCATATCTAGCTCATAATGACTCTGCAAGACTCTCTACACATTATGACTCAGATGAATATGATTACATGAATATGTCCCCAAGCCATGAGTCCATTAATCATAAAGATTAAAGTAACTTTACTTTTTTTGAAAAGGAATCTTTTACTTTATTCATATGATTAAGTCTAGTGGTTCTTAGTAATAGTGTGCAATTAATCTTTTTTGTTTTGTTTACTTATGTATTACAGTACTACTTAAGTGATGTGTGAGCTATAAAATATCTAAGTGGTTTGTGAGCTGTAAAAGCTTTATGATTGTATGTTTAAACTCCTATATAAAGGAGTTCCTCAATCATTTGTATTTAGAATGCAATTAACAATAAAAATAATTTTCTCATTTTTCTCTCAACTATAAATTTCTAAATCCTCTATCTTTCTCTGATCTAAGTCATAAACTTTATATATCTACTATCTTTTATTTTAAGATAATAGTCATGGTCTAATATATAAAACGGACCTTTGATCAGTTGTATTGAAAGTTGAAATTTGCAACGAAGAGGCAGGAGGCTAATATGGATTGCCATTTGTTTCTAAGTACTCAAGTTAGAAGGCCATTTTGGTATCATTTAAGTCAGCAAAAAAAAATTATTTCTAATTCTTTTCTCTCTTCCATCTCTCTCTTCATATGTCATTTCTCTCTCTTCAAACCTATGCACCCTAATCTCCATAATACTGATTTTGCTTTTACAAGCCAAAATAAGCCTATGAATTCTTTGAGTATAAGAGAAATTGGAGTCTAGCAAATGCACAATATAAAGCAAAAATCGAACATTTCAAATGGATTTTTTTAGCCCAAATGAAGGTTCCAAGTGGTACCTTGGCATATGGTACTCTTAAACTCCAACTTCAACTTGTATTTAGGTAACAAATCAAGAAAAACTTATATGATTTGATTGTTCTTCTTCCTCTTCTGGCTTTTTTGGTCTCTAGCGCAATGGTGGAGGCGTGTAATGATAAGGAAGGCTTCAAGGGCTCATGGTTTGCTACCACAAACCTTAAATATCCCTCTCCTTCAATATAGAACCAAGACTTTTTTCGAATATTGTACCTTAGTCTCCAAATTTTGAATCTAATAAGTCATTGAAATTTTACAGGAGAAGAGCATTTAATGAGGTATTTTGTCATCTTCAAACATCCACTTAAGCAAATCTATTTTCACTCTATAGATTTTTGGGATTTGGACTCAAATTTCCCACTCAATAAGGTAATTTAAAATTTTAACTCACATAAGTTTCATTTCCAAAAGTATGGTATGACCAAAAATTTTTTCCACTAATATCATAATGTTCTTCTTCTCTCTCCTCCTCCTCCTCCTCCTCCTCCTCCTCCTCCTCCTCCTCCTCCTCCTCCTTCTTCTTCTTCTTCTTCTTCTTCTTCTTCTTCTTCATATATCACTATCAACTCCATCTACCATCTAAACGACCTTCAATCATCACAAAATTCAAACCACAATTAGTCTTCCACCTTTTTCATCACTTCGATGGTATTAGTTTTTCTAAAATCTAACTAGATTTGCGAAATCAGAGAAGAAAAAATCATGTATCAGGGATGCCCTTTCTAGTTCTCTTATTTCTCGGCTTTCTTTCTCAAATATAATACCGAAATGGATTTAGAGGGTTGAAAAATCTTGAACTGGATAGTTTAAGCTCTGAGAACTATCGTTTGAAAGCTGATTGGAAAACGAAAAATCGCACCTCAGGGCTGCCCTCTCCATTTTTCCTCTTTTCTGGCTTCCTTTCTAAAATCTAACACTATAAATGGACTTAGATGACTAAAAAACTGCGAACTAGATATTTTGAGCTCCAAGAACCACTGTTTGAAAACTGTTCGGGAACAATTTCTTTACTCACTATACATATAACCTACATATAGCTAACATATAATATTTCTTCAGAGATAAATTCAAACTGTAGAATCTGTAATAACTTCGTTATATATAAGCTATATGCATATTATATGTGTTGATAGATATAACTCATATATAGTTAACATCTAACAAACATATAACACGTTGTCTGCTATTATTATTATTATTATTATTATTATTATTATTATTATTATTATTATTATTATTATATGTCTACTATATTGGATAATATGTGCAGTATACATATAATATAATTTAGTATATGTTGTTATATGTTTCTCCAATGTCATAATTTGGAGATTAACTATATTTTACAATTATAATCTATGTTTAAGACAAACTAAACAAAATTATTTCTCTACAAATATTTGCTACATATTAAAATATTCATTTAATTTCTCAATAAATTGTTAGTATTATATATTATTTTTAATAATTTTTTATTTGATAATAATATTTAATTTTAAATATATGTGCTCAATCATTTATTGACCTCACTTACACTCAATCTCCACATCTCATCCACTCACACACTCAACCTCCACAATGTTTTCTGATAATGCTATTTAATTTGTTAAATTAAAATTTTATTAAATCAAATCTCGACATGCACCACGCCACCTCCTCACATTTTTAATAATTAATTATTAATCACCGTATATAAGACAACAAACTAGGCACATATTTATTCTTCATCTTAATTGTTTCATTCTTTCATTTTTCTTCTCTGCAATTGCTCATCTAACAATTTCCGATCACATGCAAGCCAAGATTCCTTCAGATGTTTCATTTTTTTAGTTAAGGTTTGAGTGAAAGCTTCAACTATTGTTTCTCTTTCTAATTATGCTTTGTATTCATTTCTTTCTCTGTATGGTCTTCTCCGATCAGCTACTGAAAATTATGGCTCCTAGCAAGCCTTGTTCTACTTTATTCTTTGATCTTTCTTTCTATTTCCCTTTTTTTTTTTTTTTTTTGTTGAATTAGTTGTGTTATTGACCTTTAATATGACTGATTATGAGTTTTCGATCTATTTGTGCATTTTTATTCTCTCTACCTGAGAATTAGTGTTACTTCGTGTAAGTTAGGAATTGATTTGTCCACCTCACTTCTCTCCCTTTTTGTCAAGCGGAATGATGAATTTAGTTTTTGTTTTTAGTAGTTTTTTATGTGGTTGTTTAGGAAATTAACATTTTATATCTTTTTGTGCATTTGTTCGACTAAAGTGTTTCTCTTTATGCAAAGTTTGTTTCTGAAGAAATGATATTTGTTCCAGTTTTCTAATCTCTGAAGATGAGTGTTCTGTTGGTGGCGTAGAGGGAGAAGGCAGTGTGAGAATAGGGAGGGATTTGGGGAAAAACGAAAGTGGAAATTGTAAAAAGTAAAAACACGGAAAGGGTAGAAGGAAATGAAAGAACTTTGGATATAAAGATAAAAATTCTTAAAAAGTGGGGATCTGGTGTCATTTCCTCTAGATTTTATACTTCAATTGGTTTTTGGGCAAATGGCACTTGGGTTCGACCCCCTAAACAAAATAGTGCATATTGATTTCATCTAGGTATGGTAAAATGAGCATGCAAATGAAAAATTTTGGAGATTTTTTCAATGGCGAGAAAAGCTGACTTAGATTTTTTTTTTATTACCTTTTAAAGAAATCTAGCGTCCACGTAAGCACCGGAATGTATTTTTTCATTAAACGCTAGATTTATTAAAAAATAAAAGAAAAATTGTATATTATTTTGTAATTATGCTAAGATTGTGTTAGATTTGTTGAGAGAAAAAACAAATTGGAAGTTTTTCTGGTAATTCGGCCAAAAGAAAGCAACTTATATTTCTTCTAAAGGAAAAAAGATATTTCATTAAACGGAAGGCATTATATCAAAAAGATATTCCATTTGTTCTATTTTAACTGTTGTTTAAAAAAAAAAAATTTATCCCATTCCAAACGATTTTTTATATTATCAATAAAAAGTAAATTTTTTTTATAATTTTATTCATGTCTTGGTAGATAAATCAGTTTTATTAAAATAATTATAATTCATTACTATTTTTAATTCTTCTTTAAAAAAGGTAATATAATCATTATGTATAAATAAGTATGTCTATTAATAAAAAAAAAAACCTTTAAAAGACGTTTAGAATAAAAGAGATGGAGTAATTAAAAATCTACCAAGAAAGGGGGGACGACTCAACGATACAGAGGGCGAAACATTAAAAAAGCCTGCTCTAACCGTATGTGATTAGTTAAGGAATTGTGAGTGTTTTTTTTTTTTTTTCTTGGGATATTAATACAAGAACAGATAAAAAGATAGAGCGACTCATTTGACCATAAGTGGGATTACTATAAATATGGGTAGTGCCATATTTATTTAAAAATAGATAATTATTTTTATTTAATTTTTTAAAATATATGTAATAATATATAAATTTATATCATTTTTAAGAAAATTTATTTTTTTCCAAAAAAATATTAAAAGTCTATTTTTACACTGTCTGATTTAGATTTCGAGCTATTTGCTCACTTAACTTAGACTAGAATCTGTGCCTATCTAATTTAGAGATTTTGGCTCCCCTAAATGTAATTGTCATATTCTTTTATAATTAATAATTAAATTTATCAATTTCTGATATTAAGATTTTAAAAATTGCAGAACTAAGAATTCAATAATTTAATTAAATATTAAAATTCAATTTACGGTATACTTAGTATATGGGTACGTTAAATATAATGAAGGAATCTAAAAAATACTCTTTCTAACGGTTAAAATTATAAATTAATAAATAATTTATTTATAGTGTGGTACACCGCGTTCCGTAATCTGACCCTTTAATTAAAAACAAAATTAAATAATTTTACTGTTAAAAATTAATTTGGAGGCTAGGTTTGAGGCAATTGCTAGAGGCAAACTCGCGATCCATCAATACTAGTGCAGGAATCAAAGATTTTGGGTTCATCTCAGCCTCATAAACTCCATCATAACCGCACATCATGATCATGATGATGACCAAAATCAGTCCACCGCAAGTTACGGCAAGTTTCCATAAATAAGGGGTCCCGCTTAACCTTTCTTCCGTGTGGATCCCACTTCTATTATCAGTTTAATGGGTCAGAACCCCAAAAACCCTCTCTCCCCTCTCTCCACCGCCACCGCCTTATTAGGAAGAACATTTTTAACCGTTTTTTTATTTCTACTTTTATTTCGCGAGTTTTATCACTCAATAATTTTTCTACTTTTTTTTCTTATTTATTTTATTTTTTAAAATTTATATCCTCTATTGTCAAATTTAAAAACCATCACGAGTTTGTAAGTAATATTTTTTTTTTCTGTCTTTTCTTTTTTTTTTACTCTTTTTTCATTTATTTTTTAAATAATTTTATTAATAAAAAATTAAAATAGAAAGTGAAATAAAAAAAATTATTGAAAAGCATATAATTTTCAAAATAAACTAAAATAGAGAGTAATCTCAATCATTTATCTCACTCTTTATTATATTATAAAAAATTCGCTTCTTATTTTAGTTTGTCTTAAAAAATTGTATACATTTCAATAATACTCTTTATTTTACTTTTTATTTTAATTTTTTATTAATAAAACTATCTAGAAAGAAAATGAAAAGAGAGAGTAAGAGACGAAAAAAGAGAAAAAAAAATAAAAAAAAATAAAAGAGAAATAATAAAATATTACTTAAGAGGTCTTAATGGTTCTTAAATCTGATAAAAAAAATATAAAATTTAGAGAGTGAAATAGATAAGGAGGAAGATAATGAGCCTATTAGAAAGAATAAAACTTATAAATTTAGGTACAGAGTGAAATAAAAAAAATTGTTGAAAATGCTCTAAAAATGTTTTGAATATGTTCACTTTGAATTATTACTTTCTTTATTAGATTGTGAGTCAAATAAAAAGACCGTTAACAATGCTTTAAAAATATTTTGAATATGTTCACTTTGAATTGTTATTTTCTCTATCATAATTATTGTTAGATTGTGAGTGAAATAGAAAGCATGCTCTAATTTCTTAGTTTTTCTTTTTCTAACATATTTACAAATTTATCATTTATTTTATGGAAAAAAATTTGCAAAATTATTTGATTAAAAAAATTACGAAATTGTTATTTGATTTAAACTCATGACATTTTTGAATTTATAATTTCATTGGTTTAAGTTACTGTTTTGGTAACACAAAACTAAATTATAATTTAGAAGGTGAATTTCGAAATGGTATCTTAATTATATAAATTGTAACAATTTAGTACTCTAAAAATTATTTGTAACACAAAAGTACTTAAATTATGTAAATTGTAACAATTTAGTATCTCAAATATTATTTGTAATACAAAAGTGCATCAATTTTTATTTTGTAACTAAATAGTACTTCTATTTTCAATTATTAGAATTCGTTTAGCATTGTGTTTGAAAACAATGTTTGTCCAGAAAAAAAATCGTATTTTTAACTTTTTTTGAATTTTGAAAACTGTTTTTGGTAGATACAGATAAATAGATATTTTTTTCATAAGCATATTTGAAAAAAAAAATAATTCATAAAAAATTTAAAAAATTAGTCAATTAAATAAAAAAAATTCAAAACCTTTTTTTGGAATATTCAACAGCACTTTTAAACACCTCTTAGTCTCTATAACATAAATATGACATTAAATATTCAGATAAATTTTAATAAAAATAAAATTAGCTATAATATCCACATAAGATAAATTAGCTAATTTTATTTTTATTAAAATTTATCTTATGTAAATATTTCATATTATATTTATTTAAGAGAGACTAACAGTTAAAAATGAAAAATATTATTTAGTTACAAAATAAAAATTGAGGTACTTTTGTGTTACAAATAATATTTCAGGTACTGAGTTGTTATAATTTACATAATTTGGGTACTCCTAGTGAAATTCACCCTAATCTAGCACATAAAAATAATATAATTTGACCAATAATCTATATTTGGTAAAGTAACTTATTTGAAAAAACAAAATTAGATTATAATTTTTAAAAAAATAAGCTAGCAGAACTAGCAAAAAATAGACTTATGGTTTTTCTTTCCCTTTATACCGTTAATTTTTTTAATTATTAAATTATATATTATATAATTATTAAACTATTTTTTAAGGAAAATAATTATTAAACTATTTAATATGTATATATATAACAATAAAATATTAGATAATAAATATGAACATATTTATTATATTAGAATGAAATATTTAATATAATTTTTATAATATATAATATGTATTATATAATTTATTTGTATTATATATATATATATATTATGTCATTGTATATTTTTTAGCTAGTTTTACCAAATACTTTTAACTAAATCAACTAACAGTTAGATCATCAGCTAATTTTACTAAACAGAGACTAGAGCTAGAGCCTAAGTTAAGCGATATGTAAAGAATCTTTTATTGTTTAAATTTGATTTATGAAAAAATTATAAATTAAATTAATTATATTTAAGTTTAAAGATAGATTATGATTGGTTTATTTTTTAGTTGATTGGAGAGAAGTGGAATTACGGAAAGAAAAATATTATATATTTGTCTCAATCTGTATTAAAGTATTTGTATTTTTAATATAAATTGAACAATATAAATAAATGAATGAATAAAAAATTCAAGTATATTAATGCAAGTTAGATAAAAATTAGAACAAATAAGTATTTGAACTGATAGAATGTGTAATAGTTACTTTAGAGAGAAATTGGAGGAGAATAGGTTGGGAGTAGCCAAAATTAATAAAGATCTTTTTTATAAGCAAAAATTTTATTAAAAAGAAATGACCATCATAAGTGAACCTAAGATGATGAAAAAATTTCATTTAAAACTAATAAATCAAGGAAGTAAGAAGAAACCTTACACAATAACCGAAGACCTCTTTAGAGGAAAAGAGAAAGGAGCAGAAATAAAATTACATCCGACCAAAGATAAAAGAAGTGAAAATGAAAAAATTAAGGATATATTTGGATCGAAAGATTTTAAATAATCTATAAATTTTTGTTTAATTCATCGTTTGCTACTTAAAAAATTTCAAAATTCATATATTTTGGAAAATCTATAATCTACTATCCCTCCTATGTAGTAAAATTCAAAATTCATGGATTTTGATCATTGAGAGATTGTTGCTAATTTTTTTATTACAAAATTGTCCATAATAAATTAATAATATTTCAAAACTATCCTTAATCTTAAAAAAGTAAAAATAATTTTTTTTAAATTTCAACTAATTACTTTATTATTATTATTATTTAGTGTTAATATGCATTAAATTATTAATAAAAAAATATTTTTTTAGCAATGTAATTAAATATTATAATATATGATAATTTTATTTTTTATTTTTTAACTCTTAAAAAAACCAATTTAATCTAATAAATGAATAACATTCCAAAACTATTTTTAATCCTAAAAA
>CATIWF010059921.1:0-36812 GCA_949630135.1 Balakata baccata | reverse complement strand
TCATATTATTAATATCTCTACTTATTTTTCCTCATAATTTATCATTTTTTTTTTCATGAGTCCAAATTTAGACTCCGACCGTACCGGCGTACCCAACTATGGTCACACACGATCAGAGCCTAAATCGCTGGACATTACATTTTGTCCTTATAATCCTTCTTCTACTTTTCATTGATGTTCGCAGTCTTATTGCCCTTTCTTTTCTTATTGCCTTTGGAAGAAGATGCAAAATTTGCACTTTCATTTTTCTTATGTCCCATCCTATCATCCTTTTGCACAACTTGTGAGATAAGCTCATTAATCGTCCATTTTTCCTTCTGACAGTTGTAGCTCACCTCAAATTGACTGAATTGAGGAGGTAAAGACATCAAAATGAAGTATACCAAAAGATCATCTAGGAGATCCAACTTCAATGTCCTCAACTTTGAGACTGTACTAGACATTTCAAGAATGTACTCCCGAATATTTCCTAAACCATTGTATCTCATGGAGGTTAATCTACGTACAAGCATAATTGTCTCGACTTTATCGCTTTTAACGAAGCACTCTTCCAACTGTTCAAGAAATTTCATGGCATTTTTCTCTTCTACCATGGCCCCAAGAAAAGTTTATGGGATTGAAGTTTTCATGATCATAAGACTCATGCAATTTGAGCGTTCCCAGTGAGTCATTTCTCTTCGCTATTTGAAGGTACTGTCATCTGTCAACTTAGCTGGGCGTGGCTCCCTCAATGCTAAGTCTAGATCCATACATCCTAGATTTTTCTTTCCAATTTTTGAAGCTAGTTCCATTCAGTTCATGGATGTTATTCATATTAATAGTAAATTGAGTAGCGTAATTCACATTAACTGCAAAATAAGGAATAAAGAAAATGAGTAAATAATTTTTTAAGCACTCACAATGGAAAAACAAAAGAGCACGACAGAAATCATAACAATTATCCTATCGCAAGAAGATTAGTGTGACACTAAGTCTAGTCTTTAGACAGAGAATCAACTAACGGTAACCTGCTTGTTGCAATGGTCAAACATTAACAATAAAATTCAGTTAAGTATTAGCCTTCCTTTGGCCAACATAACACTCATAACGGACACCTAATAATTGTTGAGCTCACTATCGCATATGATTATGTAATTATGCTTGATAGTAGTTACCCTCTTTTGGGATGATAACTACTCACATGAAATACTAACCACAACATCTCAACAGTTCTAATTAATAGTTTCTACAGGAAAGCCCACTTTGGTGGGTTACTGTCTCAACCGGTTTATAATGAACTACCAAACATGCTCATTGGGGCAATCATAAATTGTTATGAAATAAAATTTATGATGATATGCAGTCAAAACAAAATACTGCTTTTAAATTTCTATTTGAATTGATATTATTTATTTAATATTGGTCAAAGTCAACCCTATGGTCAACTCCTGGTTAAAGGAAAACAACGGATCAAAATTAGTCAACTAATCAAAAGTCAACATTTGACTCGATCAATATTGGACCTGATTGAGTCAACCAAACCCAAATCATATACCAGCCATATGTATATTTATTATTATTATTATTTAATATGAAACTAGCTCATACCATAAAAGAAGCCCAAAACTAATTCATCCTTCAGAAAAGAAAAAATTATTAGAGATAGGCCCACAAACATAAAACCCATAACTAATAAGTTATCATAATTTCTTTTTTGAAATCAATAATTTAACCCAGTACAAGACTTCTTAAAAAAGACCCTATACCAGTTCATGACTTTAAAAGACCAGTCCAAGCCTGCAACCTTTAATTAAAACCCATCTTAAAAATTCCTTTTAAAAAAACCAAAGCCCATGTCCTTTTAAAAATTAAGACCCAAACAATAAACCCTAAAATATATTAAACTTAATTTCTCCACAAAGTGGCAGCCACCGTTCTCTCCCATCATCTCCATATTCTGCATGTTTCCTCTCTAAAAGGACCAAGGCAATCGATGTGTAGCAAACCAAGAAGATCATTGCCGACGTCCTCCTTGTCGTGACGTGGTGGAGCAGCTGCTCCCACTAGTCCCAAAAACACGACAGGAAATCCCAAAACTAAGGATCCGAAACGAAAAGTGAGAAAAATCATCGAAAACGGAACAGCCGCGATGCCAAAATCACCAAATCGAACAACAATGGATGAACTATGGTGGACAACTACTAGCAATGGAATGGTGATGGTGAGAAACCACCCCTGGAACAGCACAATTGACTGTTCGTGCCCTTTTTCCTTTTTTTTTTATCGTTGTTGTAGATCAATAAAAGTGGTTTCTTATTTGATTTTGGTTCTTGAGAGCCATATAAGAACTCAATTAAAAACATAGCAAACATACCAAAGAAATCTAGATAAGCAAACAAATAATATATAAAATCCAAATTTCTTGATGAATAGATATAAGATTGGCTCTGATACTAATTGATAGGAATTGAATTCCATAAACTAGAAATTTCTATATCAAATTCACCAAGAATATAAAAAATGGATGCGGAAGTGTATCTGTATCTATTGGTATGCAGCTATTGAATACAGGTAGATGATTTTCCCGGTGTTACATACTGAAATTTTCAAAGAGCAATGAAAATTCAGAGAGAATAGAAACTAAAATATGTGAAAAGTAAGTACACCTAAGGATCATCTATTTATATTAACATATTCGACTGTTTACTAAAATGTATATTAATATTAGTAATAGTCTCTTGGATTTCTACACATACACAAAAGTTAAGCTCATACTTTATTTAAGATAATTGAACTTATTATTAATTATTTTGATTATTGGGCTCCAACGATTATAATTTTAGTTATAATCACACAATCAATTTAGCAATTGTATTTGTGTCTGCATATCCAAATGTCTAACCTGTAAATGTACATAAATTAAGTCCAAATATCTAACAGATTGAGCCTATTTCGTTTGGCTGATAAGCACATTAATTGTTAATTCACAGGTCTGTCTCTGTTTTCTTTTTCTTGTTTCACATATGATTGGATCTTATCAATTTAAACTTCGAGTAACCTATTTAATATCAGTTCCATTATTCTTGAAGGTTAATTATGAATTCTTCCATTGGATCATGTATAATTAGACTTTCTATAGATTTTTGTTCCTTTTCTTCTATTTTTCTTTTATTGGCTTTAACTTAACCATGAACCTTCCACAAATTACTATAAAAACTTTGCTACAAAACAAATTTATATGGCCAAATTTCATTCTCTGCAAGTTGGAGAAAAGATAAAACTGATTATATTAATATTAATAAAAATTCAAGTTTGAAATTCATGTAATTAATTTTTTTGGTTGTAATTAATCTTTTTGGTTAACTTAAGAAAAAAATGGGACACCAAAAAAATTGACTGCTGAGCCGTATGAGGTAGGAAACTCTCAAGTATAGTTCTGATGGAAGGAATTAATTTGCTCGCCTATTCTAGCCAAAATTAATGATTGTATGGGATTGGGTACAAAAATCTTGTTTTATTATGTTTATGAGAATTTGTATTACTTCTAATATTACTTTAATATAAGTATTATAATATATGAATGGATTTATCTATTTAACAAATTCCCGAAGCCTTCTTCCATGGACAATCTGAGCATTGTGTAATTATAAAGACGATCTTTGCCCTATGAGCTGATCCAGTTTTAAATCTCACATACTTTAGTCGTCCATTATACCTTATTATTTTCTTTTATGTTATAATTTAATTATTTGTTTTGAATTAAAGTGCAACATTTATCCAAATCCTTTAAGAAATTTATTACTTCTACAGATTCTCAACTTCTGATTCCTTCCAAACTTTTCTTTAAAAATTATTAAAATTATTATTATTATTATTATTATTATTATTATTATTATTATTATTATTATTATTATTATTATTATTATTATTATTATTACTATTACTAAATTCAAATATTAAATTTTCTCAAATTAAATCTTTAGATTATTGATTATTTTTAGGTAGTTTGGAATTCTCAGAATCAATTAAGATATTTGGAGTGAATCATTTGTTTGTCTTTACATTAGATGGGAAATATTTAAATAACTTATTATGTTAGAGTTTGTTTTAAAGAATTGAGGTTCATAGAGTTTTTTTTTAACTATTTATTAGGAAATTCAGATATTTAATTGTAGTTGGTTCAATTTTGGATTCAGTTTCCTGTAAATGAGTGGTAATTATAGTGCATAATACGTTTTTATATTTTAAACTTCTAGCAAGAAAAATCATATTCTATAAAAGTTTACTCAGTGTTACTATACTTTTATTTCAGCAAATGAGAAATTATAAAATAGTTTGTATAACTAAAGTTTTATTTAAAAGCTATTATTCATCTAATTTTTATCTATTATCAAAATTGATAATTGATAAATTTTCTTCATATTAGAGTTTTAGGTTATGGGAATAGGCTCTTGTATTTAATGATTTGAATATCTTCCGTATTGAGATTCTGAAATTATCTACACCGTTAAAATGGTTAATTTGTTATCTAATTTTAAAGTGATTAATTATTGAATATGCAAATGTGATATAAATGCAAATGTTAAGTAATGATTGTTGCAAAATGCATATGCATATGGATTTAAAAGGCGTTGTGACTAGCTAAATGGCATTGTAAAGGAAAAGAAGAGGCCTATGACCCAAACAAATGTTCAAAAGCAAAAGAAAAGGCCTATGGCCTAACAAATGTGCAAATGTTACAAATGATCAAGCTAGCTAGCAAATGCAAATGTTCCCATGGAAACCCGGGACAATGTCTATTTAGTCTGGTTACAACAATAAGAAAATGATATAAGCAAATGAAATGTTTACATTAATTAATATTATTTATATTCATGTGATATTGATAAATAGAATGACATGTAAAATGTGTACAAATGGCAATATTACTTGTAATTGTGATTGGCTTGGTACTCTAGAAAGCTTTTGATAATTATTCTCATTGAGTTGCAACTCATCAAATTGCATCATTTTTCAGGAAGAGTCGAGTAATTAGCTCATTTTGGAGGTGCATACTATATAGAAGACATGGATCGCAGGTCACCGGCTGAGCCTCACCAATCTCTCTTCTTGCATTTCACATATGTATAGGGACTTGTCTTTTTATGTTTTGGACTATATGTTTGTATACGTATAATATAGTGAATACGCAGTGATGTGATATATATATATTACGTATATAGTCAAGCTATTATGCTTTGCTGAATTGCTAAATGTTATAAAGTGATACTGTTATATGATTCAAAAAAATTTATCCCTCACTATAAAGAGAATATTGTCTTATTCTTTGCAATACACAATAATATGATATAAGTGTAAGTGATATCCATAGGTATAATGTGTTACAGTAAATTCACACTTGATACCATGATGGTGATTCTAGCAACCTAGATGTAAAAAGAGCATGTACGTGAAAATGCATCATTATTAGGTCTTTAATAAATTGCATTATAATTCCCACTATTTTATTATGAGTCCATAGCCCTCACTATGAATCTGAGGGAACCTATATGGAAGTTCTCCTAGTGGATCAATATCCAATTTTCTAAGAATGATCTTGAGGCAACTCAACAAACCATCATGAGTTTAATTGGTGGGTATTTGATCCATACTAATTGCATATCCATTCAACTATCGAATCTTGTGCTATCAACTAATTGATGTGTGCACACAGATTGGGCTATCAACTATAGATATGTTCACATCTCATGTACACTTACCCAACTTCGCCTCCAATACTCATTGACCATGGCACAAATTCAACAAATCAATGATATTGGTTAAGTCCAACTCATTAATCATGAAATCTAATTTCAATGGTTCAAACACATTCTTATAGAGTGAGCTTGAGGTAACTCAACAACTCTAACTCTAGAAGAACTCTAGTTCTCCCCACATTAATGGAAGGCGTAAGACATAATTGTTTATTTATAGGTGTAACACCTATAAATAGCATTTTTACATCAGAAAAAGTACGAATAGCCTCCAAAGAATTTTATTTGATAATTTTCTATTTTTCTCCCAAGAACACTTTTCTTTATTAGCACATGGAGAGTATTCAAGGCTAAACCTTTGAGGTTTCATTCTTCCTTTCCGCATGGATCAACATTAGAGACGATCCAACATTGGATTCTTATGGTTTGCGCAACCCAACACGAAGAAAATTTGGAGAATTGGCATAATAAATTAAAGGTAGAATTTCTAACAATATTTTAATTGAATTAGTTTTAATGGCATAAGTAGAATCATTTGATTCGGCTTTTGAAAAATGTTATTTTCTGCTGCATTTTATGAATGCGATTCATCCTAAAAACCCAACATTGGTATTAGAGCACATGGGATTATGTTTATGTGATAAACATAATACCTTATTAGTTAGTTGATGTTGTTCCATATAAGATATGAAATAACATAAAGCCTACTCTTTTATAAATAAAAGTTTAGGATTATCCTGCTTAAGAGAATTAGATAATGTTATATTAGTTAAAAGCTCATTCTAACCCGACGTCTGTATGTGGGATAACTAATGAGTCATTTGGATATCAGTATTACCGCTATTTGTACAAAAAGTGTTAGTTCAAAGTATGCTATCTTTCAATACACGTGCAAACTATAAATTTATTGGCCAATTTTGGCCAAATTGCCAATTTAGCCCCCCAAACCCATTTTGGTAATTTTGTCAACCCTAGCGTGTTTATAAACACCTATAAATAGTATTTTTACATCAAAAAATATTGATAGCCTCCATAAGAAATTATTTGATAATTTTCTTGATTTTCTCTATAGGAACACCACTATTTGCTAGTACATAGAATGTGTTCAAGGCGTACCATAGTGATTTCATTATTCGTTTCCAAGTGGATTATCATTAGAGATGATCCTATATTAGATTGTTGTGGTTTGCAATAATCCAATAAGAAGGAAATTTGAAGAATTGATACAAGAAATTAAAAGGTATAATTTCTAACTAATTTTAATTGAATTAGTTTTAATGGCACAAGTAGAATCCTTTGATTCGGGTTTTGATTTTTTTTTTCCACTGCTATTTATGAATGTGATTCATCCTCAAACCCATCATTGCACACTCGAGATGTTCCCTCAACCATCTTAGAGCAGAAGAGCTACCTTGAGATCTTGAACCTTTCAGACAATGCTTACTCATCAAATAGCTCTCTTAGATGGAAGACTATGGTGTGAGCATTCATAGCCTCGTGCTACTTTTGCAACTCTACCGATATAGTGGCAAGCATAATGCAACTTGCCATCTCACTATCTTCGAGATGCTTTTTGTATGCCTTCTAAACAACTTCAGAAGCATCAGTAGCAGGGGAATCGGGAAGCCCTTCGTCTAGGACATAACCTATTTTCTTGAATTTGAGAACTATTCTCAGATTCCTAAGCCAGTTAAAGAAGTTAGGCCCAGTCAACTTGTTTGACTCCATTAATGATCGTAAATTCACACTTGAAACCATGATGGTGATTCTAGCAACCTCGATGTAAAAAGAGCATGTTAGAATGTACATGAAAATGCATCATTATTAGGTATTTAATAAATTGCATTATAACTCCCACTATTTTATTACGAGTTCATAGCCCTCACTATGAACTCGAGAGAACCTGTATAGAAGTTCTCCTAGTGGGTTGATATCCAGTTTGCTAAGAATGATTTTAAGGCAACTCAACAAACCATCCTTAGTTTAATTGGTAGGTATCTTATCCATACCAATTGCATTTCCATCCAACTATCGAATCTTGTGCTATCAACTAATTGATGTGTACACACACGTTGGGCTATCAACTCTTGATATGTGCACATCTCATATATGGGCATTTGCATACCGCTATGCGTTCGCGGGGTCGTCCGAGCCTGTCAACCCCCCTTAGCAATTTTTCTCCACGATCCGACTCGAAATAATTCTCTCATATTCTTGGACTCTATCAAAAGCCAATTTAGTCATTCTTCACATCTCTAAAGCATGTGACCCATTAGGTTCCAGGTTATATTGGTAACTTAAATTATCAATTAATTTAAGCAAGTCATGAGCTGTATCTAGAAACACATCATAACCCCTAATTGACCAAAAAGTCAGTAGTTTGACTACAAACCTTTCCATAGACAATTTATGTGCAATTTATCCTTTCACCATTCTATACCCCACTCGATTTAGAGTATGGATAATGTGTCAACTCCCACTAGAGTGACTACGTCACACCTAGCCCAAGTGATGTTGGATCTTGTCTTGGAGACTAATTACTCTATTAGACATGTCATTTCCACTCTAGCTAGAGATTCCGAGTAATGTCCCAATAAGTGGCCATGAGTATACACTCCCTCTATTTGGAGTGGTGAATCCTTTATTGGCCACCCAATTACCTTCAAATACCTCAAGTTGTACCCAATCACCACCCTATGAGAAACCTCTATGAGGTAACAAGGAATAGAATCAAAGTACATAATCAGTATCCAAGATATTCTTGAGCGCCTCAAGTCTATGGATACTTGCGTCACTACTATGATGAGACTATCATTGACATTTGAATAGTAAATCCATATGATTGTCTCATAAAAGGTCATCCAATGTACTTGGCTACTCTTAGCAAGCATCCACATGTTAATTCTAAACATCTCGTGCTTACAGATTATGAGATCTACTGCTTGATCCAATAATGTTCCATCTCATTAATCCTATAACCACGGATAATTTAGATACTAACATAATTACACATGATAGGAATCTCATTATCATGATCTGATCATGATTTCTTTCATGCTATGTTATGTATCAAGGACTTCATTAATTTATTTAAGACCACTATCAATTCATATATCAATTGAAAACGAAATTAATGAAAATGTCTTTTATTAATTAAATAAATATGTATAATAAGTGTTAAAGGTGATTGCCTTTAGAGCACTTCTCTAACGCCTATAAGCAACCTCTAAGACACAATAAGGAATGTAGTCGAAGCACAGAATCAGTATCCATGATATCCTTGAGCACCTCAAGTCTAAGGATACTTGTGTCATTCCTATGATGAGACTATCATTGACATTTGAATAGATAATCTATATGATCATCTCATAGCAGGTCATCCAATGTACTTTACGACTCATAGCAAGCACCCACATGTTAAGTTTGAACATCTCATATTCACAGCTTATGAGATCTACTACTTGATCTAATCAAGGAGTATAACATGTGCTAGTCTATCTGGATCAGCAATGTCTTGTCTTATTGATCCTATGACTAGAGATAATTTAGATTCTAACATAATTACACATTATAGGAATCTCATTATCATGACCCCATCATGATTTTCTTCATGCTATGTTTTTATCATGGACTTTCATTTATTAGTTAAGATCTATATCAATTCATATGCAAATGAATACTAATATAATGAAAGAATACCTTTATGAATGTGAACACTAAGTGCTTGAGGCGATTGCCTTTTGGACACATCTCTAACATGTTGGATGTTTGGCCCTCTGGACTGGAGTGCCTACTTTATTACCTTATACAGAGAGTGAGTAGGATGACTAGCCCTAGATTGGGTGTGCCTACTTCACATCCCATATCCGACCAGTCTGAGAAATAAGGTTTGGGCTATATTTATCAAAGTTGCTTATTGAAAAAAAAATAAATATGACAGGTATGATTGATGGTTAGAGGTTAATGGCATGAATAATGGAAAGGAGGTTAAGGCATATAATATGAAATGAACACAGACACTGCATGCATGTGATATGACATTTCTATAGCTTTCATAAACATGATATAATGTTCATAATGCCATGTTAAATGATGCCCATGACACCATATATGTTATGCCTTATTTATATGTTTACATGGAAAAATCTCAATACCTATATGTGCCACTAAGTTAGAGATAGCTTAGTGTGAGTTTTTCTCATGCAGGTTAAGGAGCTTGTAGATAGCAAAGTTGAAGAGAAGTTATCTAGAACCTATATCGAGTGCGAACATTTGAGACCCGATTTGTAGGTCTAAATTATCATGTTTTTTATTTTGTACATCCATGCATATGAGTACTGTAGAAACAGCTTGTATATGGTACAATATTATATATATATATATATATATATCTGAGCTGATGAAAAATAATCAGTAATAAGACCAGATAAGTACAAATAGTGACATTCTATCTATATAATGAGATTGTTCCTATTATATGATGATATAATAGGTATAGTCCTGTTATATAGGTAGGTCGTCACAATATATATTTAAAAAAAAACCTAATAAGTCTATTCTGTAAAAAATATACTTAAATGATAATATCAAATGCGTCTGTTTTGCGCATACATATGCATTTGATGAAGTCAAATTTATCTATTGCTCACAAAACAGATACATTTGATCACGTCAATTGCATCTATTTTGCACAAAACAGACGCATTTGACTTGTCAATTGCATCTATTAAAAATAGACTCAAAAAGTCTACCCTTAGATGTGTCTCCATCATTTGTGTCTCCCTAATAACTATGCATTTAATCCAAAATAATAGACAAATTCAACCCTTTTCTATCATAGTGACATAATTGTCATGAGTTCAAATTCTAGGGAAATTGACATCGTTCTAGGAGTACTTCGAAATGAAATTCCTTTTCGCGACTATGGTCATCTCAACTACTTTCTTGGCATTAAAGTGCTTCCTTACAAACATAGTCTCCCTTATCTCAACAAAAATATATTTTGCACCTATTTGACAAGACCAACATACTGTATTCCAAGCCTTGTCTCACACTAATGGCTTTTTGACCAATATTATCCAAACAAATTAGTGTGCCTTTTCCAATGGTGAACTCTACCAACAAGTTATTGGTGCTTTCTAATATGTGACATTGACCCAACCCAATATAGCCTCTATTGTGAACAAGCTACGTTAGTTTATGCATGCTCCAACTGATATACATTGGCAAAATGTCAAGCAATTACTACAGTATCTCAAACACACCATTAGTCAATCTCTTTATTTTGTTCCCTCATCTACCATCTCTCTGCAAAGTTTCATATATAGTGATTAGGGATCAACTAGTGGCTATGCCATCTATCTTGATAACAACTTAGTCTCATGGATATTGGCCAAAAAGCAACACATAATTGCTCGAACATCTACAAAAATTGAGTACAAAGCCATCACAAATGCCACAACTGAAATTATATAGATTCACTCTTTAATTCAAGAACTTGGTTTTGCATTGTTGACGCCTCCAACATTATGGTGCAACAATGTAGGTGCTACTTATCTTTCCTCTAATATGGTTCTATATGCCAGAACTAAACATATGAAATTGGATTATCACTTTGTTCGTGTAAAAAATTTAATAAAAGCAACTTCATGTTCCATTTATTTCTTTAGATGATCAATTGGCTGATATCATGATTAAGCCTTATCGCATGTCAATATTCTTCAGCATCGAGACAAGCTTCAGTTATCTCTTCGACCACCATTACCTTGATAGGGGGTGTTATAGTAAGCATTATCATATCATTTTATTTGCTAATTTGATATAAAATTAATTATTGCCTTTTTATTGTAGATTTCCATTTTTACTTGCACATATAGCGCTTTATATTGTTCTCTTTGCAATAATATTTTTAAGACAACTTTAATAAAAAAAAAATTATTTACTTATTTCATTTCATCAAGCTGAGATTATATACCCTCTTCTTTAGTTACAATTATTTTGTCATTAATTTTGTAGAGTACTATCTATTTAATTTCTTCCACATTACTATTGATGAAGTTCACCAATAATCTCTTATAAAACATTATTAGTAATGCTCATCAAAATTGCACTCAAAGCCTTTGCAAAACTATGTATCCATCTCCTTCGTATTCTTTGGAAAATTATCCTTGACTGCCTTCTACAATCCTTGCAAAACTACAGAAAATTTTATTTTAATCTTCTACAAATTGAAGCTCAATCCACCATTGAATTTCTCCACCTCATACTTTGTTGGAGAAGACGCCATATGTAAACCCTATATATATATATATATATATATATATATATTGCATTGAACCTATCTCTAATACCACTTTGTAGTAATAGAAATGCACAAAAGATAATAGCGTACACACAAAGATAAATAAATATAAGAGGAAAACCCAAGATTTTCATGGTTCAGTTTGTAACCTATAGGCTATATCCATGTACAAAATAGAGAGAAAAAAATTCTACTGTAAAAGAGAATCAGTATAAATCACAAAAACCTTAGTTGCCCATGTGTATTTTTCCATAAAATTAACTCTAATGTGAAATAGATAATTGAACAAATTTTATCCTTATCTGCCTTCCACGAACCATGCAAAATTATGGCTCAATCCACCATTGAATTTTTCCACTTTATACTTTGTTGGAGAAGATGCCGTATGTAAACCTAATTTTTTGTGCCTAGAACCTAACTCTAATACCACGTTGTAGCAATAGAAATGCACAAAATATAATAATGCACATATAGAGATACAAAAATATAAGAGAAGAACTTAAGATTTACATGGTTACGTTTTGTAACCTATAGGTTGTATCCATGTACAAAATAGAAATGAAGAAATTCTACTATGAAAGAGAATCAGTATAAAGTACAAAAACCTAGTTGCCCTTGTGTATTTTTGAAAAAAAATTCACTGTAACATGAATCAAATAATTGAACAGATGTTATCCTTGATTGCCTTCCACAAACCTTTCAAATATACATAAAATTTAATTTTAATCTTCCACAAACTGAAACTTAATCCACCATTGAATTTCTCCACCTCATACTCTTTTAGAGAAGAAGCCATGTATAAACCCAAATTTTTATGCATTTAACCTAGCCCTAGTACCACTTTTTGGTGATAGAAATACACAAAATGTAATAGAACACACACACAGAGATCGAGCAATATAAAATAATAACTCAAGATTTACATGGTTTAGTTTTATAACCTGTAGGCTATATCCATGCATGTACAAAACGAAGATAAAGAAATTCTACTATGAAAGTGAATCAGTATAAATAAAAATTACCCTAGTTGCCCCTATTTGTTTTCCTAAAATGTTCATTGTAACATGAAATATATAATTGAACAAATTTTTTGTTTGCCTTCTACAAATCTTGCAAAATTAACGATAATTTGATTTTATTCTTCCACAAACCGAAGCTCAATCCACCATTTGAATTTCTCCAACTCATACTTTGTTGGAGAAAATACTGTGTAAATCCTAATTTTGTGTGCATAGGATCTAGCTCTAATACTACTTTATAGTAATAGAAATGCACAAAAAAATAATATCAGACACAGAGATAGAGAAATATAAGAGTAAGAACTCAAGATTTTCTCTTATGGGTTATGACCAGTATGAGTTTTAGTCATAAATGGCGTAACTGGATACTAGAGTGCTTTATGAACTCCAAATCCTTTATCTTAATCAATGGCACTCCATCGAAGGAATTTCGTATTTTTGACGGTATTAAGCAGGGTCACCCTTTTTCCCGTTCCTTTCCATTATTGCGGTTGAGCCTCTTTCGAGTTTGATTAATAAAATGGTTCAATATGATATAACATCAAGCTATCGGCTACCTAGGCAGGGTCCAGTTATCTCTCATATGCAATTCGGTGATGACATGTTCATTTTCACTAAATCTTCTATTGAAGAGTTTGCAAATTTGGCGCGTATGCTGAGATGTTTTCCTCTAGTGTCTAGGCTGCGAATCAATTTCTATAAAAGATCTGTTGTTGGTATTAATACCAGTTAGGACATTATTAGTGCAATTGCTACAACCATATACTGTAAACAATCACTATTGCCTTTCTTTTATCTAGGCTTACCACTTAGGGCTTCGCCTATATGTGTAGTAACCTGATAGTCGATCATATTAAAGGTGCAGCAACAACTTGCCTTCTAAAAAGGTAAAATCCTACCTTAGGTTGGATGCCTTGCCCTCATCATATGTCATATCTCTTCCACTTTATTATCTTTCTATCTTTAATATGCCATCCTCTATTGCAAAGATTATTAACAAGCATATTAGAGCCTTCTTTTGGTGTGGCGGGGATTCTACTGTGAGGATGCATCATGTCAACAGGGAGATCCTTGCTCGGCCAAAGCAATGTAGGGGACTTGGTATCTGTGATGTTTTGGTACACAATAAGGTTCTTCTTTTAAAATCGTTGTGGAAGTTGAGTAAATACATATAGAAATTATAGGCAAGGGTTATTAGTCACAAGTATGGAACTATTAGAGTAGACTTTATTACTAGCAAACCTTCACACTAACCGATATGGAGAGGTATTATAGCCATATATGCAGGAAATAATTCTTTGTCTACTTTTCTACAAACCAGTATTAGATTTAAAGCAGGCAATGGTCGTGTTCTTTTTTGGAATGATATTTGGCATTACAATTCTATTTTGGCAGAGGCATATTATGATCTATTCGCGATTACAACTAAACCTTATGCTTTCATCTATGATATAGGAGTTGTGAGAAATGGTTGTTGGAGCTGGGAATTAACTTGGACCAGTGCCTTATCTGTATATGATCTGGGACGCACATATGAGCTGCTGCCTTCCATTACTATTGTCTCTATTATTAAAGACAATGGAGATCAACTCTTTTTGGCCTATGGGAAATATGGTCAGTACACTACACACTCAGCTTATTTAACTTTTATGCGAAGAAAATATGATGTTGTACAAGTGATTCCTAATGTATGGAGGAATATTTTACCAGCTAAGATTGAACTTTTTGGTTGGTACTTCTTTCACAACACTTTAACTACATGAGATTTCTTGTTTAATAGAGGTTTGAGTTCGATTTCATCAAATACTTGCTTGTTTTGTAAGGTTTTGGTGAGACACTTGAGCATATTTTACTACATTATATGTTCTCACGGGGGAGGGGAGATTTTGCTAGCAATTACTGGTTCTTTATTTGATTTTTTCTTCATTTGGGAAGGTTGTGTATCTGGTAAGTTTCAAAAAGAGTTTTGGTACACTCTCTTTCATGCTATCATGTGGTCCTTTTAGCTGAGAAGGAACAAAAAATGCTTCAATTATGTCTGCCAAGATCTTCTTACAACTACAAATTTAATCTTCTTTAGACTATGGGTTTGGGTTAAGTCAAAACACCCTTCCTTCCTGTATAGTATAATTGCTTACTTGGTCACCAGCTGGTGTGCAATTTTAGAGCAACAAAAGACAATTGAGGAAGTTGTGCTAACTTTCTTTCCCTGGTTTTTGGCATTTTTTCATTCTTCTTTTTTCTGTACTTTCCTTCTTTGTCTTAGTCAAGCTTAGTTACTTAGTTCTTAGTTTGCATCACCTTAACCTTTGATTAAGATGACTTTTTCCCTCATTATTAATAAAATTTAAAATTGGTTATCAAAAAAAAGAAAAAAAAAAAAGAACTCAAGATTTACATGGTTCAGTTTTATAACCTATATATATGTACAGAACATAGATAAAGGAAAGAGAACCAGTATAAATTACAAAAATTCAAAGTGCCCCTGTGTATTTTTCCAAAAAATTCACTCTAACGTGAATTAGATAATTGATCAAATTTTATCCTTCACTGCCTTCCACAAACCTAGCAAATTTACGGAAATTTTGATTTTAATCTTCCCTGAACTAAAACTCAATCCACCATTGAATTTCTCCACCTCATAATTTGTTGGAGAAGATGCCATGTGTAAACCCTAAGTTTTTGTGCATTTAACATGGCTCTAATATCACTTTATTGTAATATCTGCTAAGGTCTAGTAAAAATATGAAATTTTGGTAATGTAAAGGGTATATAAGTGGTTATGGATTTCGGGACATGTGGTTAAAAAGACATGAGAAAGTGAGGTTTTACAAGGTTTACACCTGTGACTAGAGGCCTCACGGTCTTGACCATTGCGAGATGGACTTTCTGAAGTGAAACAGCTTCACGATTGTGACAGACATGGACACCCCCATAAAGCTCTGCAATATAAATTGGACAGCTTTGTTTTTTTTTTTTTGATGCATGGACGCGATTTTATACCCCCAAACTCTAGCCATTAGACCTCTTAACACTAGAAACAATCCTCCTTCAATTCCCCTTCGATTTTTAGCACTAATAACACGAATATCCTCACCTTTAACAAGAAATTTGTAGGATTAACAAGTGAAATCGGTTCCTTGGTGTGGGACAGCAAGGAGGTGATAGAAACCCTGTAAACCCGGTTCGGTTTTGCAAAATCTCGGTATGTTTTCATGGGTTTCTTCTCCTAAGGAAGGGCTTGGGTTAATGATTAGAATAAGTTAAACGGGGTTTTAATGACCAAAAGCTTAGATTAATATGTGACAGTTATGGTTTTAATGGTTTATAGCTTAATATTTGTCTGTGGATTGGAGTTGATGGTAGATTAATATGTATTTATGTATTAGGAGACAATATAGACGGTGGATAGACCCACCAAGGACAGTGAGTGCCTAGAAAGCTTGATTATTAAGACTAAAAACAGCTATGTACATATATATATATATATATATATATATTCGACCTTTGGTATGTTGCATGATGAATTTCAGTATTGATATGATTGTTAAATGACACTTATGAAATATGAATGAATATTGGCTTATGCAATGTTTATAGAAATTGCTACTTGTGATAAATGATGAAACTATGGTCCGTGACATGAACTAAGGCATGTGAAGGTATTAGGCGTAAATGTATATAATTAGTAGGTAGTCCTTGCATTGTATTGGGAGGAAAAAATTTAAAAATAAAGTGTAACAAAAATTGTTAATATAGTTTTAAAAAATATAAAGATATTAATTTTTTTAGAAATAAAGAAAAAGAGAAAGAAATCAATAATATAATTTTTATTTAATAATTAAAAAAATAGAAAAAGAAAGATAAATAAATTGATAATATAACTTATAAGTTATAATTAATAATTTGAGCAATAGGATGTACCAAAAAAATAATTCCAGTAATAAGAAATTGAATACATAATGAGAACATTTTGCACAGTAAAATCATGTTGTGGAAATAGACCATTATAAAGGTAAAAAATATTTTATAATTATAAAAAAAAAAAACAATTTATACGAGTTTGCTTAATCTACTTGAAACTGGACTGCTTAAATAGAATATCATTTACAGTTTGTAATCTATTTGAGAAATTAGATCATATATTCATTCCAAATAAAATGATTCAAATAGAAATCATGATGGAACTATCAAAAAATCCAACAACAGCAAGTATACATAAGGATAAAATAAAATAAAAAACCTAAAAATTCTACACATTCGACAAATGTATGGGAAGACTATGAAATAAAGATATGAGATAGGAAGCTACGACATTTATTTTGATTAATTAAGAAGATGTTTAGATTGTATAATAATCGATCAGATACAATTTTTACTCATAAAAAATGATGTATATTGATGGCATTGGCATATTATAACAATTAATATATACTAAAACCCTCAGTGAATTCATTGTTCATGTAACAGTTTTACATTTTTTTTACTTAAACTCTTATACTTTCTATGTTTTACAATTTAGTCCTTTTTTATTTTTTCTTTCTCTTATACTTTTTACGTATTGCAATTTAATACCCTTTTAATTTTTTTTCTTTTAATTGTCATACTTTCCAATTTTTACAATTTGGTCCTCTTTTTTTTTATTTTTTCTTTGACTCCCATATTTTTAACTTTTTGCAATTTAGTCCTCTTTTTAATTTTTTACTCTCATACTTTCCATTTTTTACAATTTAGTTTTTTCTTTGACTTGGATACTTTTAAATCTTCACAATTTAGTCAATAATTTTTTTATTTTTTTCTTTTAGCTTTTAACACTTTCAACTTTTTATAATTTGGTCCTTTTATATTTTTTTCTTTGACTCCCATACTTTTCACTCTGGGCAATTTACTCCTCTATATATATATATATTGCTAGTTTCATTTTTTACTCAAATTTCTTTTATTATCAATTATACTTTTTAGCATTTATAATTTATTCTAATTTTATTATGCAATAAATCTAAATCATATATTAATATATAATTTGGTACACTAATATAAGTGCAATCTATTATAAAATAATCTAATTTATAATAAATGTACCATAATTGTATAATAAATCAACTTATATAGTTATTTATTTTAATTATATTAAATGATTTGTTATCAAAATAATTGTAATATATTGAATATACAATTATATACATCTAATTCAATTATATACAATTTATTTTTCAATTTCTTACTAACCATTGAAACTTATTTTTAACCATATTAATTATTTTTTTGTTAATTAAATTATTTCAACTACAACTACAGCTGATTTATAGTCTATTTTTTTTAGCAACCACATTCTTTTCCTTAACTATATTATTAGAGGATTGATAAAAAAAAAATCACATAAATAACAATATTGAATTAATCAAACAATATAATAAAATTTATTAATAATTTTTATACTAATCTAGATTGTGATGCACTTTTATCATTTTAAAAGAATATTCCACATAAAATTTAAAATACTTAAAAAATTAATTAAAACTTCTATTGTAATTTTTATAATATAACATGATATTAAGTAGTTTATATACTGAACTTAATATTTTTGGGATATTATAAATATTTTGTAAGATATTATTATCATTATTAAACAAAAATAAAAAGTATATAAAGTTAAACAGCAAATAGATCCAATCTAATCCACAATTGTCATTTGAATTGGATTAGTTTTTGAATATTTGTAGGTTGGATTGTATTGAAAAATTTTCAACCCACAAATTGTGGATTAAATTGAATGTTATGTCTAACTCATATCAAACTAATCCGCAAACACCCCTACTCCCTATATTCCTTTTTGTTTATCTTACTATTTAAAATTTACATTCTCTCTCCTCAAATATAGGGAATGAAAGTTGGCTCTTAAATGCCTCTTAACAATTTTTTATTCTTTTCTCCCTTTTTCTTTCATTTTCTTGTCTCTTATTCTGTTTCTTCATTTTTTTCTAGATAGTTTTATTAATTAAAAAAATAAAAATAAAAAAGTGAGATAAGAAATATTGTTAGAATACACACAATTTTCAAGACAAATTAAAATAGGGAGTTAATTTTGTATAATATAAGAGCATCCCAATAATGTTCCCTATTTCACTCTCTATCACATCATAAGAAATTTACTTCCTATTTTAGTTTATCTTGAAAATTGTGTGCATTCTAACAATATTTCTTATCTCAGTCCCTATTTTTATTTTTTTATTAATAAAACTATATATGACACCGTTTGAATTAAAGGAATTTAAAATCTATGGATTTCATAACATATATGGATTCTGATAATGCTATCATTTGGTTTGACTATAAAGTCCATGAATTGATGATATAATTTCCCTTTGGCTCATATTTGGTTCAATGACCACAATCCATGAATTTAACAATTAATTTTCAATTTTATCATTTATTAAATGTTGATAATTTATTATTAATTAAGCATATATAATCAATTCCACTATATATTTAAAAATTTTAAAAATAAAATTGGTTATTTTAAGAGTTGAAAAATAAAAAAATAAAGTTATTATATGTTATAATATTTAATTACATTGCTAAAAAATATATTTTATTAATAATAATAATAATAATAATAATAATAAAGTAATTAGTTGAAATTAAAAGAAAAATGATTCTTACATTTTTATGATTAAGGATAGTTTTGAAATATTATTAATTTAGTAAGAAAAATCTTGGAATAAAAAAAATCTGGCAACAATTCCTCATTTATCAAAATCCATGGATTTTGAACTTTCTAGGTGGGAAATCAAATCCTTAAAAAATAAAGAATTTTGGTGGATGAGAGATTTTTCAAAATCTATGAATTTTAATCTTTTTTAGGTAGTCAAATGAAGGATTGGCATAAATCCATGAATTATTCAAAATTTCTCATTTGAAATCTCTCAATCCAAACATAGCCTATAAAAAATGAGGAGAGAGAGTAAGAGACAAGAAAAGAAAGAGAGAGAGAAAAGAACAAGAAAGAGGAAAGAGAAATAACAAAATATTGTTTAGGAGCTTTTTGTAGCTTTTAAATATGAGAAGAAAGAATATAAATTTTAGAAAGTGAGATAAGTAAAGAGGAAGATAAAGAAACTGCTGGAAGACATAAAACTTCTAAATATAGGCAAGGAGGGAAATTCTAACCGATCCACTAAAATCTCAAACCTAGAAAATCAAAAATAGAAAATTAAAACCCCACAAAAGCTTCTTCTCAAAACCAGAAGGATTCATCGGAGTAGAGCTGCAAGTGACTAGAGGCAGAATTGAAAGATGGAAGGATCTGCTGGTGTTAAGATGGTGTTGTCTAGGGTTTGGATTGAAAAATGAAAGAAAGAACGAACGGAAGAAAGAGAAGCGCTTATATTATAGCATAATAGTAATTAAAGTAATTTATTAATGGCATTTTTGCACTTTGATGGAAATTGTAATCTTCCCATGATTTTACAAGCCATGGTTTTGTAGAAGCATCTCTTCTAATGCATTTTTTAAACTTTAGTTTTGAGCCTTCCAAACCTGCTTTTAGTTTTTAACCAAACATACTTTTTATCCAAAACCAGCTTTTTTAGCTTCTAACTACAATATCAAACACATGGGAAAATGATTTAGACAGATAATTATTGCCAAAAAAATTTAATAACTAATACTAGGTTGAATAGAGATAATTAACCTGATAAACAAATTCCTTGAAGAAAACAAAATCACTTAGTGATTTGTCAGTGAAGGGAATTTTTTCATATATATATATATATATATAGGAATTATGTGGTGCACTTATTGAATTATCTATTATTAAATGACTAAGATTAAAAATTAATAACCTAACTGTTTTAAAGCTATAAGTGTAAATTACCGTAGATGCACCACAAAAGTATATATATATATATATATATATATATATATGCTGCAACCAAGTGAACCAAGGTTGTAGAAAATGGTGAGAAACTTGCACAGACATTTATTTTAGCCAAAATAACAACTTCATGTATGCAATTTTCGTAAAATAACATGTTAAGTTCCTTTCCTCATCAAACTTTCTCTCTATCCTTGTAAGAACATAAAAGTAAGAAAAATATCTTATTTCTTTTCTCCTTGTTTCTCTGCCAAGTTACGATTGGCACAAAGCAAGCTACTTTACTCCTAAAGGGCTTGCTATGTACGGCTATGGCGTGGAGAAGAAGAGGAAAGTGGGGTTATAGTGTGCAGATGAAAAGGGAAGTGCGGCTGTGGTGTGGAAAAAAAGAGAGAAGTGCAACTGGCTGCTCAGAAAAGTGAGGGGAATTAGGGTTTAAGAGCATCCATATTATATTATAAACAATTGGAAAGATGATTTGTGAATATCCTATACCAAAATGACTCAATTTTCAAAAGAAATTAGAAATTTTTATGTATTATTGTTTCAACTACGAAATCTAGAAAGGGAGATATTATTCAAAATGTCTCTAGCAACAAAAATTAATGAAATAGTGAAGTATACAAAGTAAATTCCATATTTTGTAATTGACAAAAGAAAAATGCAGCAAAGTGAATAATTCATATCAACTGAAAGTTGAAGATTAATTAGGTTTACATGTTGCTTTTCTGTCGATATCCTAATCATAGAATCCAACAATTCTACTATTTTCTAAACACCTCCACCATCACCATCATCAAAACAACTGCTCCTCAACCCACATTTTTCTACCAACCTCTTAGTTTAGTAGTAGGAAATTTTTTTACAGATTTAGAGTACTATTTAAATTTTTTTTTAATTTAGGGTAGTTTTACTTAGGCCTAGACATGGTTTAGGAACTGTCAGTTCCAATTCAGAACCAGCGGTTCCATGGTCCTGAAAAATCGGGATCAAACCAGAACTGTCTAAGGGCTGGTTTGGAATCGTGCCGGGACGATTCGGGTTAGCCTGTATGGCCATTTCCATATATTTTTTTAAATTTTTTTATTTATTAATTATATTAAATTTTATTAAAATTAAATTAATTTAGAAGATAAATAAATACAATTAAAATTATTATAGTGTATCTATATATATTTTTTTCATATAAATTGTAATTGATTGAGTTAATTCTGAAAATAAAATTTTATTTTGCCTTATTAGTAATTTATTTTTAAATTGAAAAAAATTTTGTTAGAAATAAAATAATAAATTTAATTTAGAAAAATTTTAAGTTTGAATAATTTTTAAGAAGTAATAAATTTTAAAAAAATATATTGGGCAATAAATTAAATTAAATCAAATTAATATTTTTACTCTAAATAAGATATTAACTTAATTTTAAGAATTTGATTTTTTTAATGGAAAAATAAAAATATTAATAATTGGGTTTGAACTTAATTTTTATTACTATTGATTAAGTTGCTTACGTATTCTCTTGGGATTTAAAGGAATTAAAACTCACATAGTTCTCTTAACTTTTTAATTTGTTGACTAACCATTTATATTTTTTAATCCGAACTGCTGGTGCTGGATGTGTCAACAGTTCTATTGATTAATATTTTGTCATTGAATCCTTCTTTTTGAATTTTTTATTGTCTTAACTCCACTTTTAATCCAATCATCGATGCACGCTTGGCCTTCTAATGATTCGAGAGCTAAGTTTGATTGTGTCTCATTCAAAATGTTGCCTCCTGCACTAAATGCTTGTTCAATTGCAACTATTGAAAGTCGACATGCAAAAATTAGTTTTGCAGTTTGCGAGAGGACGAGATAAGTGTTTTGGTGGCGACTCCACTATTCAAGAACAGAAAAATCCTTACTTGCTATGCTGTCTCCAAACTCAAATTCTTTCGCCCAATAAATGTCAAGTTCGGGAGAATTGGTGGATGAACAGAGACTTTTCAACAAGACTCGATCACCCCTTCTCACCCTTACTAATTCAACCTCATCTTTATGACTAGAAGGAATATTTATTGGAGTATGAATATTATACAAAATACTAAATTTAGTATATAAATCAGTAGTATTTCTTCTAACTTCATTCGTTATTAATTCAATATTAACATCATTTATGTCAATACATCCATAATAATTTTATAAATATTCAATTAACATGTCAAGTCTGCATCTAGGATTAAAAAAAATACTACACACAAGATTAATCATAAGAATTTTTTTTAAAATAAGCTAATCATTTATTTCTCATTGCAAAAATAACATGGTGCAAAATATCATTATTTATATACTTTTTAAATACATCAACAATATTAATACATTCAACCAAAAATATATAACATGTTGGATAATAAAATCTACTTAATGTATATGTAGTATCATTAAAATCTTTCAAAATATCTATAAGATTTTGACAAACGTTTCAATATTGTAGATATAAATTAATTTGTTACACATTATTAGAAATAAATGTGTACAATAATTTTTTATATCCATATGACTCGTTGATTAATTCATAAGTTGAATTCTAATGAGATGAGACATTGTGTGAAATCTTTTGGATTGTCATTTTTTCAATAAAATCGATGCCATGATTTCATTATTTGGGGTGTCCCCATAAAAATGAAATTGTTTTGTTTTATTGGATCAATTGTATCATCCAATACTTTTAATTTATCTTGAATGCATAAATTTAAAACATAACATGTACATCTATTATGAAAAAAATTACCTATAATATTTGGTTGACATAAAAATTGTAGTTCTCTAATAGAGTAGGTGTTTGCTGCAACATTATCAAAATCGATTATAAAAATTTTATGAACTAAACCGTACTCTTCTAAAATATTTTGTATCATTCTAAATATATTGTCATCAGTATATTTTCATCAAAAACTTCAAATGCAAGTAATCTTTTTTGCAATTTCTAATAATTATCAATCTAATAACATGTTAAATTCATATATGAATGCATGCTCCAATTATCACTCCAAATATGACTACAAATTCTAACATATCAATTATAAGACATAAACATTTTATGCAATTCGTTTTATTTTCTTTATACATGGTAAATAAAATATATTTAAGAGTATTTTTTGGAACACGTTTAGCAATAGAATTTAAAGAATTTTGACAAAAATTAACAAAACCAATTTTTTCTCTAAAACTAAAAGATAAATGTTTCATACTCATCATTTTTGCTATTTCTTGCCGATCGTTAAAAACGGCCACATCAACATTACACTTAAAGCAGTGCAATAGGCTTTTTTCCTTTGAGTAAGAGGGGAGGAGGAAGCAAGCTACTGAGACTTGTCAAGTCTGACCTGGATCAAATCATACAAGAATTCTAGTGCACTCCGAACAACACGAGGAAGAGAACATATTCCCTACCAAAGCTTGTTATTTCTTTATCCCTAAATTGATTATAAGATTGTACAAAACTTTCCCAGAAATAGTTTTATCCCTAGTCTCAAATAGACTAAACAACCACTCATTAAAACTATTAGCATTAGGAAGTTATGTCTAATAGCAGACTATATAGTGGACTCCATCCAACAATTTTTAGCAAATGGACAATACAAAAAAAAGATGAATTAGACTTTCATCAACAACATTACACAAAACACGTGTAGGAACAGTTGAAATACCTTTTTTTTTTTAATAGAAAATCAGTTTGATGGGAATGCAACTTCTGTAAACTTTCCACGAAAAGTGCTTAATCTTTGGAGGGAGTTCCAATTTCCAAAGGCATTTCCATTTACCCTACACTTGATGCTAGTTTTGACTTCCTAATAATCTCATAAATTCCACATGGGCTAATTTGACTGTGTATACCCCATTTTTGCTATAGTTCTAGATGATAGAATCCCCTATACTTCTTAAAGAAATGGGAAGATTGGAGATTTCAAACAAATCTCTATCATTAAACTCGGCTAGAGTATCCAGGTGCCATGCTTTTCCATCCTGTGTCATTAGATCCTACCAAATGTTCTAACCCATATATAACTGGAGTAGTCACTCTAAAGTTCAGAGAATCATGCAACCAAGGGTTTGTCCATACTTTTATATTCTTACAATCTCTAACTCTCCACTGATAACCATGATCAATTAGCACTCGGGAATGGAAGATGCTCCTTTAAGTAAAACTTGGTTTGTGTCCAAAAGAGGCATTTAGGAAATCCCCATGTGGGAAATATTTAGCTTTGTAAAGTTTAGTAATTAGAGCATCAAGTTTTGTACTTAATTTCGATACAATTTTCCCAAGAATTGTCGAGTTGAAACCATGTAAATCTCTAAACCCCATACCCCTAAACTCCTTAGGCATGCATAGCTTCTCCTATTATAACCATTTAATACCTCCAATTCCTCTTGAAGACGTATCCCACAAGCATGAGTTGAGCATTTTTTGGATTTCATCAATCAAAGTAGTGGGCAATAGAAAAGTGCTCATGAAGTATGAAGGAATAGATTGAGCCACAACTTTGATTAAAATCTTGCAACTAGCATGCAAAAACATCTTACTCATCCACCCTTGGATTCTCTTCTAAACTCTCTATGAAGGAATAGATTGAGCCACAACTTTGATTAAAATCTTGCAGCCAGCATGCAAAAACATCTTACTCATCCACCCTTGGATTCTCTTCTAAACTCTCTCATTTAGAATATTGAAAACTGCCTTTTTACTAGGGCCAATGAGAGATAGTAGTCTTAGGTATCGTCCTGTACTCAAATTAGAGAAAACACCCAAAGAAGAAAGTTGGTATTTTACCTCATTGTTGACATTTGAACTAAAACGAACTCTAGATTTTGTAAAGTTTATGGCCTGACCCGAGGCATGATTATAGGTAATCAGGATTTTCTCCATATACTTGCACTCTTGGGCAGTTTAATAGAAGAAAAATAAGCTTTCATCTGCAAAGAGAAGGTGTGAGACACTTGGAGTTAATGGTATAATCTTAGTCTCTTGAATTTTTCCTTCCAATTTAGCTTGCCTCACCAAAGCAATTAGCCCTTTATCACAAAGTATATGTAATTAAAGAGATAAAAGGTCTCCTTGTCTTAGGCCTCTTCGGGGAGTGATAGGACTAACTTCTATTTGATTAACCAGCATAAAATAAGAAACAGATGAGATAGAGCATGATCATTTAAACCCATCTCATGTCAAAAGCCAACTTCAGTAACATAGATTAAAGGTAGCCCGGGCTATCTTTATCGTAGGCTTTGCTAATGTCAACTTTCAAAGCCATATTTTCTCATTTTCCTTTTTTGTGCTACTTCATATAATGGATGAATTCAAAGCTATCAGCATATTATCAGTAATAGTTCATCTCGGGACAAAAGCTGATTGATAGGGAGATATCAAATGAGGTAAAATGATCCATGGTGTGTTAGCTATGACCTTGGCTATAATCTTATACAAGACATTACACAGAGCTATAGGTTTGAGATCACACATACCAATTGGGTTATCATACTTAGGAATTAAACAAATGTGTGTATGATTTAGTTGAGAGGAGGGACTCCAAGTTAATTAACATGAACAATAATCTTTGAATACCTTATCTCCTACAATAGTCTAAAAAAATTGGAAAAAGGCAGGGTTAAAGCCATCTAGGCTTGGAGACGTATTCGGGTGCATTTGGAAAATTGCCCTTTTGAATTCATCCTTTATAAATGGAGCTGAAAGTAACTCATTTTGTTTAGGAGTAACCCGAGCTTTTAGACAATCCAAGCCAATAGTGTAGCAATTGTTACTTTATGAAAAAATACCTTCAAAATAACCTTGCTCCACCTTACAGTTCCCTTTGTGATCATCATGCTAAGTTCCATCTTCTACAAGTAGCCCATTTATCCAATTAGCCTTCTTCCTAGCTGTAACATCTTGGAATGTTGTTGCCAATAAACTTCTCCTTGTTGTAACTTGTGTGACAATTGCTTCTCTGTTCCATAATTTGCTTTGAATCAGATTCTAGGAACCAACCATTCTCAAACCAAAACTTTCTCTTCCACGTTTCTCTTATGGGTAAGGTTTCACAACATTATAGGTCAGTGATTAGACATAAAGGTAAGAAAATTGAGTAAAGTTACCTCAGGAAATAAGGAAAGCCAACCATCAGTAGCCATAACTCGATCAAGGCATTCCTCTACACTATTCACAGCTCTTATCCTTCTTTCCCATGTATACGGGCACCCAATTAATGGAAAATCGACCAGATTGCAATCATCAACTAATTCCCGAAAACCCCTAAATAGCCAAGTAGGGTGATCCACCATTTTCTTTTTTTATCAGTAGCCTTTAAGAGATCATTAAAATCTCCTATTATGCACTAAGGTAAGATGGGTTTTCTATGAAGAAGACAAAGAGGAAGTCCCAAGCTTGTTTCCTCCTTGATCTTTCAGGAAACCTATAATAACTAGTAAGCCTCCAACTTCCTCTTTGAGCATCACAATTCTCCAAATCAATGTGGTTCTGAGAATAGCTTACAATTTCCGCTTTAATGCTTTGTAGCCATAAGATAGCAAGTCCACCTAGCCATGGCTGCGATTCAAGAACCGACAGTTCCGAACCAACTTCCTCTCTAAGTATCATGAATCTCTAGATCAATGTTGCTCCAAGAATAGCTCATCATTTTCACTTCTATGATTTGTCACCATAACACAGCAAGACCATCTAGCCATGGCCACAATTCAAGAACTAATGGTTCTGGTTCGAAATCGTCGGTTCACAATTCAAAAAAATGTTGTACTATCTTGGAACCGTCCAAGGGATGGTTCAAGCTAGTTAGGAACCAGCGGTTCAACCAATTTCTAAAAAAATTTAATTTTTTAAATTTAAAAAATTAAATTTTAGAAGATAAATAAATGCAATTGAAATTACTAAAGTGGATTGATAATTTTCATTCCTATAAATGGTAATTAATTGGAGTTAATTTTGAAAATAAAATACTAATTTGTCCTTTTATTAATTTGTTATAAATTGAGAAAAAAAATTTTAAGTTAGAAAAAAGTGAGAAATTTTATATTTTATAAAGTAATAAATTTTAAAATATTTAATTGGACTATAATAAACTAAACTAATAACTTAACTTATATTTTTATTCTAACTAAGAAATAACTTAATTTTAAAATTTTGATTTTTAATGAAAAATAAAAGTATTAATAATTGGACTTGAATTTAATTTTTTTTTACCATTAATTAAGTAATATATCTATCATCTTGGAATTTAGAGGAATCAAAACTCATATAGTTCTTTCACCTTTTAAATTTGTTGGTTGCCCATTTACCTTTATCAATTAGAACCGTCAGTGTTGGATGTACCAACGATTCCTTTGGTCGTGCATATAATTTTGTCGTTGTTTCCTTCTTTTTCAATTTCTTGTTGTCTTAGCTTCGCTTTGGTCCAATCATCGATTAACGCTAGGGCTTCTAATGATTTAGGAGCAAAGTTAGATCATATCTCGTCCAAAATATTGTCTCCCGAACTAAAAGCTTTTTCAACTTCAACTGCATTTGCAAAAATTTATTTTGTAATTTGGTAGAGGATGAGATAAGTATTTTGATGACAACTCCACCATTCAAGAACTGAAAATTCTTTACCTTTTTTGCTATCACCAAACTCAAAAGAAATCATTAAAAAAAATGTCAAATTCAGGTGAACTAGTAGATTATCAAGATTTTTTTATGACTTTCAATGTCAGATGATCATCCCTTCTAACACTTTCCAATTCACTCTCATCTTGACTAGAATAAATATTTGTTGAAGAAGTAATATCATACAAAATACTAAATTCATTAAATAATTCACTAGTCACCATTCTAACTTCATTTATTATAAATTCAATATTTACAGCATCAATATCAAGACATTCATAATAATTATTTAAATATTCAATTAACATATCAATTTTACATTTAGGATAAAAAAAAACATAAGATTCAAGATTAATCATAGGAATATATTTAAAATAAGCTAACAATTTACTTTTCATGACATAAATACAATCATGCAAAATAGGATCATTTATATATTATTTAAATACATCAACAATATTAATGCATTGAAACAATAATAAATGACATATACGATAATAAACACCGCTTAAAGTATATGTTGCGTTGTTAAAAAATTTCAAATTCTCTAAAAAAATTTGACGAACATCCTAATGTTTTGAATATAATTTAATATGTGATACATTATTGAAAATAAATATACACAATAATTCTTTACATCCATATAACTTGTTGATTAATTCAAATATTGAATTCCAACGAGTTGCAACATAACTTGAAAATCTTTTGTTTTTTGCCATTCTTTGGACAAAATCAAGCTCATGATTTCATTATTTAGTGATGTTCCCATAAATATGAAATTGCTTGTTTTATTGGATCAAGTGAAGCATCCAAACTTTTTAAACCATTTTGCACGCATAAATTTAATATATGACATGCACATTTAATATAAAAAAAAATCTACCACCAATATTGGGTTGACATAAATATTGAAAATCTTTAATAAAAGAGGTGTTTGCCACGACATTATAAAAAATGATAGAAAAAATTTTATTAACTAAAGCATATTCTTCTAAAGTATTTTTTATTATTTTAAAAATATAATCCGCAGTATGCCTATCATCAAAAACTCTAAATACAAGTAATTTTTATTATGCAATTTTGACTCACAATCAATCCAATGACATGTTATACTATATATGAATGCATACACAAATAATCACTCCAAATATCACTACAAATGGTTACACGTCCATTCAAAAACATTTTACGCAATTCATTTTTATTTTCCCTATACATATTAAATAAAGCATGTTTAAGAAAATTTCTAGAAACACATTTAACAACTTGATTTAATACATTTTGACAATAATTAACAAAACTTACTTTTTTACCAAAAATAAAAGATAAATATTTTATACTAATCATTTTAGCCAATTTTTTTTATTATTTTTTTCATCATTATATTGAAATAATTGAGAGGAAGAAGACGAACTTGCCACTGGGAATCCAAAAATTTGAGTTTGCTTTTTCTCAATGCCGAATTGAGCAGCATGTTTATTTTTCAATGCCTTTGGAATGTGTCATACCCACCTCCATTTTTAAATTTGTTTGTTTGTGGACAATAGTTGCACACAACATCAAATATACCCTCACCTTTGCAAATTTTCTTGAAATGAATTTTGAAAATGTCGGAGGTGTGGATTTTTACGACCGACCTGTTTGGATTACTCATGCATATCAGATACACAAATGCAGTGAAATTTAAAATTTTTGCAATCCCAAAACAATGGAATAACCTATATAGTCTTAACTAATTATCCAACCATATAAGGTTTGAAGAAGATTACCTTTTGTTAGAGCTTCTGTCCTTCATTTTACCTTATCAAGTTGTCACAAATCACAGTAATCCTTCCTAGGATCACCTCTAATGATAGTCCACGTGAAGGATAAAAAGAAGAAAACCTTTTGGCTATGGGATTTACACAATCTCTAGTGCAAGCAAGAGAAGATGCAAGGGAGGAGAGGGAAGAACAAAAACACCTTTTGTTCTTTGTATGCAGCTCTTTCTGAATGTCAGCAAATGAACTATTTATAGTTCTTGAGTAATTAGGGTTCAAAACTCTCGTTCAAAGAATCCTAATCAAATTAGATTTCCTATTCTGATGTCGTTCTCAATCAGAACACACCTTTTCTAGTTGGGAAATGCCCAAATTGGGCGGTTCCCGATCGTGACATCCCATGTCCCAATCAGGAACAATTACAATTATGGTCTAGTAGCAAATTTCAATCAAGACATGTATGTCCCGACCAGAACCTTCGTCCCATCCTGGAATGTTCCATTCCCGACCGGGAAACTGTTTGGAACAGACTTTCTCTCTCCATTTAGATCCAATCCAATGACCCATTTTATTTCATTTTTGCCTCTTCAATGCATGTGACCCATTAGGTTCCCAGTTATGTTGGCCACTCAAATCAACACTTGATCATAAGCAGTCATGGGCGGTATCTAGCGATAATAATAGGGGGGTTGAAGACTTAACGAACCAGATGATATAACCAACACAAGGCTGACACATTGCTATTCTTCAAGCAGTTAACCACTCATTGATTAGGACCAAATGATACTTTGAATCTTCAAGAAACTGGTAAGACTTTAAGATCGCAGATTGCTGAAATGATTTAAGAAATAAGAAGAGGAAGTGAATATTTTAAGCAAACATCATTTATAACTGAAAAGTTTACAAACTGATTGTAATTCACATTCTGCCTTCTCCAATGCTACAAAGAAGGTTATATAGAGCTAAAGGCAAGTGACACATGCGTCACTGCTTACATCACAATAAAGGAAAGATGCTTAAACAGTAATTAAACAGTAACATGATAAAAAGCAAAAAGCAATCCACGCAATACACACTGTTCAGCTAGTACAATAGTAGCTGAATTATTTATAAAAGAATATTAGGTGGCCGATAGGTTGAGTGGACTGAGTAGGCATCAATCTTTTGGTGAAAGATTGAAATCTTCAAGAGTGGGTGCTGGATCTGGCTGGGGCTAGTCTTCAAGATCATTAGGTTCATCAACACCTGGTGGAGGAAGATTTTCATGATAGGTACTAGGTCTATGAAGTTGTTGGGCCTGGTGGATTTGGGCTTGATTGGGCTGCACTACTACTTCTTCTTGTGAGTCTGGCTCAAAGAAATGATCTTCATCTTCATCTTGAAGTCTGGGCTTGAGAGTAGGAGGCCAAGGGACCATCTTAATACTTTTGCACGGATCAGGTCCAAGAGAAGTGAAACTAGTCATAGGAAGAGCAAAGTAATTGTTCCTTTTGCGAAGTTCTAAAAGTAGTGCTGACCGAACTCCATCAAGACTCATAGGATCTTCATGACATACTACTTTCCATAGCTGAGAGTGACCAATAGCTACAACTGTAGTTGTTCCCATAATGTGTGTGTAAGGACGGTGGAATATGAAAATTCCAACAATATGATCAGGAACTTTTGGGGTTGAGTTATCAGTATTGACCTTGGCAATCAGCTTCTTCCAATAGCTTAATGGTTGATACCATGTGAGAAACTTGACCTGTGGTGATTGGAGGTTGTCCTTGTTGGTGATGAATGGTAGAAATGGAATCAAAGGAATTTGGACTATATGATGGTATAGAGTGGATTGGCACCATAGGTACCATAACTGCTTCGAAAACATCTTTTCTGAACAAAGCTTGTAAATAATGATCCAGGGGTATTCTACAGGAAAATAAATCATTTTTCTGGGAAGTTCTAACTTGTTCTGAAACAACAACAGGTAGGTGAAAAACATGTTTTGAGCAAAGCTTTGAATTGGCTTGAGATCAGGTCCTTTGGGACAGTTTGGAGGGAAGTCGAAAAGGTTGAGGATTGGTGTATTTTGAGAACTTGAAGCCATGAAAATGAGAGGGATTTCTGAGGAAGATAGAATGAGATCTGTCTGCAAATTCTGAGGTCGGGATAGAAAATCAGGGATAAGGTTTTTGTCCCTTTTTATATACTGGACTTGGAAACTGTAGCGACTGAACCATTCCTTCCATCTGAGCAATTGTGGATGAGGAATAGTTTTCTATTTGAAGTCAAGCATATGTGGAAAGGACGAACAGTCTATGACAACTGTAAAGTGGTGTCCAATCAAGTGAAACTCAAACTTTTTGATGCCATATTTCACGGCTAAGATCTCTTTGAACGTTGAATGATAATGAAGTTCACTTTCCTTGAAGTGACCACTCACATATCCACAAACATCCTTTTTATCTCCATGCTGTTCAAAAAGTATGGCTCCCCAATGCTCAACAGACGCATTGGTCTGCAACAATCTTTGTCCTGTGGAAGGAATCTGAAGGTGGGGCAAACTCTGTATGATAGACTTTAGTTTTTGACCTGGTGTGGACATCTGACCAAGGTGGAGGCTCCTTTTTCAAAAGCTGATACAGTGGTTTCATGATCTTACTAAACTGTGAAATGAATTGTCTGATGTAATTGGCGATACCAAGGAACTGCTGAATTTGTTTGACCGTCAAATATTCATCAGGGAACTTTAACAACTCTTGGGCCAAATGGGGCTGACGCCTATAGGTTCCATTGGAAAATTGTATACCCAAAAAGTCAATATTGTTCTGGGCCAGTTGCATCTTCGATGGGCTGAGCATCACTCCATGGGCTTTTGTCAATTCTATGAACTTTTTAACTGTATCATGATGAGAAGTAATGTTTGGGTTGAACAGGAGAATATCATCAATGTAAATCAAAGCTGTGTGTAACAGGGGTTCATAAATTCGAATCATAGCCTTTTAAAACAACGAGGGTCTTACTTTGAGCCCAAATGGCATGACCGTCCATTCATAATGATGATTGGGGATGCAAAATGTTGTTTTGTATCTGTCCTCCAGTACAATTCCTAACTGCCAGAAGCCTGCTTTCAAATCAAACTTTGAGAACACCTTTGTTGAAGCCATAAATGGAAACGTAGAATCTGTCCGAGGCAAAGGGTATTTATCATCCTTCAAGAATTGATTAAAGGGCTTGTAATCAATGACAAGTCACTTTTTTCCACGAATCTGTTCTGACCATTTGTTCAAGTAAAATGCTTGCCATGCCCAGTTGGATTTTGTGAGTTGAATTAATCCTTCTGCCATCAGCTATGAACATTCTTGAACTGTAAGTTGCATGTCGCCAGAGTCATTCCTAGATGTGAGGCTTTAGTGGGATGAAAAATTCAGGACGGGTCCAAAGAGGGGATTGGTGTTTCTTCATAAACTCAGAATAAGAAAGGGCACAACAGGAATTATGAAGGTCTTGAATTAGGTCAGGAGACAAAGAAGGAGGGTGTTAAGAGGGTTGTAAGGAAAACAGTGAAGGGATAGTGGTGAAAGGTAACAATTGGTGTTTGTATTGCAAACCGGTGGGTAAAATGGATAACTGGGCAAGTTTGTAATAAACATAAAATCCGAGAACCAAATCTTCATCAGGAAGATCCGATCCAAGAACATGGGTCCAGGTAAAAAGATCAGGGAAGATCTGTAATTTGATCGGGTGTCTAGTTTTAAGGGTGGTGGTGAAAATTTTTCCATCCGCTGCCTGAAAGTGTTGATCATATCGAGTCTAGTATCTGTCAGGTAGAAGGGAAGGTTTCATCATTGACATGTGAGCTCCGGTATCAATTAGGGCAATGATTTTGATAGGTTTGGAGTATTTGTGAGGAAAAACCAAAATTGGGACAAGGGGTACAAGATGGGAGGTTTGGGTCGAACAAACAGAAGGATAGGAAGAAAGGGTTAATTTGGTAGATATGGGTTCTTCTGGAAGGAGAGGAAAAGGGGTAATGGTTAAAATGGTGGAAAGATAATGATCAGGAAAAGTTGGATTGTGGGAAGGAATTTTATCATCTGATTCTGATTGTGAGTCTGAGTCTGAAAACTCTGCTACAAACAAGGCTCTTTCATCAGATTCGTGATCAAGAGAGAACAAGGATTCAACATCCACATCAGCAAGATCCACTGGTGAAACTTGGTGGATTTTCTAAATAATTGTGGCCGCTTTCTTGGGCTTGTTAGGACAATTCTTTGCAAAGTGGCCTTTTTTGCCACAAACATAGCAGTGATCTCCTTTTTTTAATCTTTGTTTCTTTTGCTTGAAGAATTTGAATTTCTTTCTTCTATGCCTTCGTGGATGAGATACATCTTTAGAGCTCCATTTGTGATATCTCTTGGTCTTCTTTGACTGGCATGCACACTTAGTATCTTTGCATTTGATTTATAAATCAGGCCATCTACATGCTTGCTTCCACGAGGAACCTTGATCATAGGACATTAGTTCCTTAACCATTTTTTGTTGAGCATATATTTTTTCAACAGAAAGCAAAATCCTTCGGTAAATTTCTCCGATACTGAGAGAATTCAGATCAACATTCTTCTCTCAGAGTTGGAACTGAACATGATTGGAAATGCTTTCTAGGAAGGACATCAGAAAAGCTTGCTTCAAGTTTGCATCATTTGCTCCTCCAAGCAAATAAAAGCATTTTGTCATTCTCTGGTAATGCTTATCCAAATCTTTCTTCAAAAGAGAGCAACATTTCATTTTGAAATATTCATCCTAGGCCATATCGTCAAACTCTACAGTACTACAAACAAACTCCTGGTGGAGAGCTGTAAGGATTTCTGTAATAGTTTGAGCATGGTAAAATCTTAACATTGCTGCTTATAGTAGCCTGTCAAACTAATCTCTGAGAGTTCCAGTGAATCAGGAAGTAAATTCCAAGACAATCGTAGGAAATCTGGCATTAGGGCGTCTTTGCTGAACTTCTATCCAGGCATAAAATTCTTGGATTCTATCACGCCATTTATGAGGAGGAATGTCATCAAAAGTGAACCATGGACCATTATGCGGCATTGGTGGAACATTAGTTTGTGTTCCAGTTTCTAGGGTATGAGTCCTCATATCTTCATCTGGTTCTTCAGTATGATAAGCAGGTGTTTCTTGATGAGTTGTACCACTTTGTTGGGAAGAAGTTGGGTTGGCCATAAACTGGGTAGGAGGAAAGTGTTTTGGGTCAAAGTCATCAACAGGAAAATCAAGTTCAGAGTCTGAATTATCTGAACAGGAAAGGTATGGTATATCTGGAGGAGGATGAGATAAAGTTGGTAAAGTTTGAAGTGCTTGTTGCTCTAGAAAGGTGGTAATGGTATTTCTAGAATTGGGAGGTTGAACCATATAAGAATGGGTAGGATCTTTTTGAAGTGAAGGGTCAGGGTTTGGTGGAGTGACAGGAGGGGGTTCTGGTATAGGGTTTTGGGTCGGTCTAGGTTGAGATGCTGAAGGATTGGGCTTTGAGGAAGTGCTGGGCTTGGCCTTTGGAATGGGCTTTAAATGCAAAGTTGATGCGTATGATATCTACCTGGATGTACGATGCTACGTTTGATGCTAAAGTAGTCAAATTGTAGCAGCTAGAAAAGGAGATTGCTTCATTACGCCAAGATCTTAAAAAAGACTATCTGAGTTCTCCATCTTTCTCAGATCCAATGGGTTTATTTACCACTTTGTAGACCCCCACTTCACACCAACCATTGTATACACCATCTCCTATTCATTAACCATCCCAAAAGGAAATGGAATATTTAGGCCTTGACTCAGAGCTATTCCACAAGCAATTTATGGAACAGCTTAATCTAAGCTCACATATTTCTATTCTTCAAGCAGTTAACCACTCGTTGATTATATCATCTGGTTTGTTAAGTCTTCAACCCCCCTATTGGTATCAGAGCCTTCAGATTGTTTGATTATGGTTTATTAAATAATGAAGAGGAGCTTACTTGATAATCATGGCTGATAAGAAGTTATCCCGTTCTGATTCTTCTACTTCTATTACTTTACAACCTTCAACCTCATCTCGTTATAATCATCTTTATGAACTTTCCTTTCTTTCTGAAGATCAAAGAGTTCAAGAAACCAGTATTCCTTTTCTTAATCCTTATCATACATTTCAGAAACATAAAACTTCTTTTACCACTTCCATTAAATACTTGATTCGTTAGAAACCTTCCTCTATCCGCGAATATGTACAGTCTTCTTCCTTTGATCACTGTCCTATTCGAGGAACTGGTGAAGAACAGTTCATCACTTTGGAGATTCCTTCTAAGTTCCCATGTAACATTATCGACCATCCATACATGCATTTCATTTGGACATATTTATTTTATAAATGTCTGTCACACGAAACACATGCATACATAGGGATTTTGGCGTGAACGTATTCACGAGATAGACTTGACACGGGTCGGTTTATCGCAATAGGACCAAGTCGTACG